>VZTO01021405.1:0-12230 GCA_013400615.1 Syrrhaptes paradoxus
ATTGTGTCTTATGCAATCACAATGGTTTTGACTCTGAACAGTTCCTGGGCTCTTTGTTGACCAACACAAATACCTACAGAATCATGAAGCCAGAAACACAAAGCCAGAGGAGAAAAGGAAAGAGCAGAGCCACTGTCTCTCGCAATATCTATAGCACTCTCTTAGATATCCACAATCAAAGGAGGGAAATGTCATGAAAGGGGTCTGTCTAGTAATAAAGTGGCAACTTCTGTTATGCTGTATGGTGGGGGGATGTGGAGGATGCAGGTCTCCTCTGACACAATTTAACTGAACACTAGTCTTTTTCTTCACAGAAATGATGGAGTTAACTAATTTTTCATTTTCTGCTGGAGGTCTTGAAATAGTGATTCCTTCTTCTTGACTTGGTATAAAAAAGGTAAAAGGAACTGTTGTTTATTTTGGTTTAAATATTTTTGTCAATGGTGATAGACTGTTACTGGTTTTGTAACCGTTATCACATGTAAAAGCTATGATTTTCACCTTTTAAGCATTAAGAACAATTTTTCTTGGCAGAAAAACTATGTAGCAAACAGATATGACATTTAAGAAGATACTTGCCTTTTGCCTTTGTAATCTGTCGCAGCCTTCGGATTATAAAAATATAATATAAAAATAAAGAAATGATAGCCAGATGGAGTTTGGTATTTATTTTTTATAGACTACATAAGGAACAAAATAGAAAATACATTGCTAAATAAATATAGATTGCTAAATTTTATCATTAACATTCTGAAATAAAATGTATATTTATCTGAACAGAATCCAGATTTTAACACACATTATACAAACAGATTGAGTACCTCAGGCTTGGGAGTTCCCACATATTTAATTATGACAGCTCAATGTTCGTGATCACCCTGACAGAATTTAGGCCGTTACCTGCCATCTAAGTTTCCTTGAAAAATAGAAACACATTTTCAAGACCCAAGTTCCAAAATACTGCTCCTGGAGCACATTTATTTTTCAGTTTCAAAAGTATCCATCAGCCCTGCCAGACAAGCGAAGGAGGTATTTCTCTGCCCATGGCACCTGCAGTAGCTGGAGCAGTCTACTGGCTGCTGAAAAAACAGGTGGAGGGATAAATCATACACTTATTTCACAGGCCAATGCTTAGAGCACTAAGACTGGGATTCCCTTACTTGCTCAGTGTGAGAAAAATTCAAAATTGCAATTTTCTCCTCCCAGTAGAATGCCCATCTCATTGCTATTACACTAATGCATGCAGCGCTAATTAACTTACACCAGCTGAAGGGAATGGATGGTTACAGCACCTCCCTGTAGGTGGAAAAGACAGTTTTGCATCATCTTGAAAAAAAAGCCTCTTTCATTTAAAAATATATATAGAATTGGATACTGTGCTAGTCAGTATTGTAACGTCCACATGTNATACCAAGTCTCCTGTCCACCTCAGTGTTCCTTGAAATTTTTCTTGTGGCTTTTCTCTCCGTCTCCATTTTTTCATAACACTTTTAAATTTACTGTGATGTTTTAAAAAATACAGTGTCAAATTTAATAAAGGCTTAGCTGCCTGCAAGTGCAGCGGATGCACTCAGAATCTTCCTGATCAAGCACTGAGGCACAGGATGTTTCAGGTTCATATTTTCAAAACCTTCTGTACCTTTTGTGTCTGTGTACATTCATAATATCCCCAAGGCAGCAGCACACAGACAAACACTCATCCAACCTCATCTAACTCTGGAAACAGTTCACTGAATTAAGAAGGGCGGGGGGGAAATCACTGAAAGGGCACACAGCTTTCAGGAACTGCAAATACTTACAATTCAGATAAACAAATCCTGATGGTAAAGAACGAATCAACAACTGTTTCTCATGCTGGCAATATATATTTATTGTCATCTGGAAATAGGTTACCATGTGTATATCAGGACTTCAGACTGAAAACAAATCGGGATTATGAACTTTTAGCATATGCCCGATGGAAATTAAAGGACTGAATGTAAAGCTGACCTTTAGAAGATCTTCAGTTGGTCTATTTTTATGTCTGCCCCCCTCCCCCCCTTTTTTTTAAAATTTAAAGCTGAACATCTCCTCCCCCCTTCATTTCAACCTCAAAAACATAAATGATCATCTAAATGCAGCTTTTTGTAGTCGTCTTAATAATCTCCTGGCAGTCTCAGAACATTTATATCGTCAATTCTACAACTTCAGAAGGAAGCTAACCTTTACAAACTATATTCTTCCTTCGCTTTTCCTGGCTACTGAGTCCAACTTTAAGGACTGGATTTAAACAGACTAAAGATGTGCTTCTATTAGACTATTGCGGTTACACTACAGTGCAAACCTTCAACATAGGCGCTTCACTGTTCCAGAACAAACTACATCAGTGCAAGAGCTGACAGTCTGTGCAAAAGAAGCCACTGTGCTACAAATTCTTGAAATACCTGTTCTTTCCGTCTCACATGTATTGACTAACAAACATCTTCCTCCCACTAATTTCACCATTCCCAAATTCTGCTCCAAAAAAAGAGAAAGATGAAGACATTTCATGCTCTTATACAAAAAACAAACCCCACATTCAAACAAAATAAAAATCCTCCAACTCCAGTCCCCCAAACCAAAACCAAAAACAAGTCAAAATGATTTGTTCCGCACCCTCCCAACCCTCCTCTAGCTTTTATATGTCACCATTAAAGCAAATGCATGCAACTTACTGTACAAATATGAAGCTGCAGGCATTCAAGTTACAGAACATTCTGAAAATATTTCAAGCATAAAAAGTACACACTTGATAATTGCAAAAATAAAGTTTCATTTTTTAAAAAACATTTTGATCAGAGCTCAAGCAAAACAAACATTTAACGATTCCTACCGCAGTTTAACTTCATAAGAACGCCACCTTCAGAAGTTAAAAACAAAAAACTCAGATTTTTGGTGACAAAGTAACTTACCATGTCTTTTTATGAAGAGAAATGGTATATACAACGATGGCACGGACCTTCAGCATCGGCAACACATTTCAGCCAAAAGTAAGTCTACAAGTGATCTGAGTCATTCTTAGCATCAAATGGTACTGATTACTAAGAACCAGGATCTGCTAGGAGTGGACGTTAAGTTAGACTGGTACAAATAGAAGGAAAGATCCATGACATCAAATAGGCTCTGTTTTTGTCACTCAACTTTTTTTAGGCTAACAATTTCATTAGTGCAAGACCATATGTTTACCTGATTAAATGACAACTCATAAATTTCACAATTTAAGAACACTCATACAAAACTATTTTTTTTTCTTTTAAAAAAGTGCCACATACCATACTTTTACTAAAAAAGTTACAAACTAATGGAAGACTGTCTGCCTCCATCTCTTATCAACAAGGAAAGGCCAAAGTGATTCTTTGATCCCAGCTCGAAATGGCGTTCTCTGACCTATCCCCAGCATCTCCAGCTTGGAGCAGTCTAGCTGAGCATTCCTTGGACGAAGAGCACCCACAACTGGACAGTCAGTGATCTAAAAAATAAACAGAAAAAAACCCCAACACACCAACAAGTAATGAGAAATGATAGAAAAATAGTTACTCTCTTAAATGCTCATTTACGCTCTCTTCCTCCCTTCCAGAAATTTTGTGGGTTTTTTTTTTTTTTTTTTTTTTTTTTTTTTTTTTTTTTTTTTTTCCTGGTTTGGGATTTTTTGCTTGTTTATTTGCTTGTTTTATGGTTACTTCATTTCAACATAAGAGATGCCAGGCAGAGTGATGTGAAGTATTCTATGTTAAATTTTTGTCACTCATTATCTGGTCACCATTTGTGCTTTTCTACGTTTTATTCCTATTTTCACCCTATGACTATAAACACAAGGTAAAAAATGCTCTGAAATGCTGACAGAACCATGACTTGATACATATATTTGAATTTTGGGCAGAAAAAAAATCAGACTAACTTGGTGTTCTGCATTCTTTTTCTCTCCATCTTCCAAGCCATGATTCAGTTCCAGCCTTTACTAATTCAGAATCCTTGGAATTTATTTTGGATATATATATAAAATCTTATTTACATGTTCTATTCTCACAACATTATCCATATGTCTTTAAGAGTAGTCTTTCTTTTAAGGGCCAATAAACTGCAGGACAGGTGTTTTAAGCAAAGCAGAAATTATTTGAATTTCTTAAGTACATGCATTCAGAAACGGAAAAGTTCTTACAGATTCGTACGTACAAGGTAATGTTACTGACCAGGTAATTTTCATAATTCAGCTGGTCAAAGCAGCTGTTGTTTTCCTGAGCTAGATACCAGACAGCATCCTCAGCAATACCTCTGCTGTGGTAGACATACTCACACAGATGGTCCTGAAGAGAATGAGACCTACTCTACTTGAAATGATAAAGCACATCCATCTTTCCACAGGTGAAACGACGCATCACTTACCGGTCTCAAGTGGCTGCTGGGAAGGTTGAAAGCATCTGCAATTGCACATGCCATCTCATACTTGGTCATCTGTTCATTGCCAGACCAGTGAAATGTTCCTTTTACTGATGGGTCCTACAGAAGAAACATGAAGCACAGGTGAAAAAAAGCAGCTTGGTAGCCCTCAACCTAATTCCCCTGCAAGAGTTGTACAGAACCATCTTCCAGTAAGATCCTATCCTGAAAGGCGTGTTAGAGCACCTCACTCATGTTCTGGAAACGTCTCGCACATTTTCAGAGAACACCTGCCTAGGGACTGAGACTGAAAACCAGCGTTACATTTATCTGACCTGACTTTTCACAAGTAGCTTATGTTCTGTAGAATTAACAGGAGGGAAAGGAGCAAGCCAACCAACCAACCACGGTCAAATAGCTGGGGAGGGGAAACTTGGCTATTCTATACTACTCACTTGTTCAAAAACAAATGCAAAAGGCACCACACACATGCTGAATACTGCAAACCATGCACATGTCCTATCAAACAAATTGTTAACACCATGTCCACCGTATGTGCACGGTCCATTTTTTCCAAGTTATACAAAAAACCAGCTAAGTCAGTTCTCGATTTTGTTACCTTGCCAAGCTGGCAATCGGAAGATGCTGTGCTGAATAAACACAATAAAGTATTTAAGTCCAGTGGATTGTTTTTTGACACTTCAGTGTTCTTAATACAAGGGCAACTTTGAGAATTACATTCAACCACCACGGGGTTTTTTTAGTCCAAAATGGCACTTGGTGAAAGGCGTATTAGAGTAAGTTAGGTATTTACGTCTCTCTCCTGGATACTAGAATACACATGAGAATTTCCAGAAGCATCTGTCCCATCACTTCACTCACTTTTGTTTCAAATGTCAGAACATCCACACACTGTCACGCAAAGGTACTGTAGTAGTACTACAGCTAGTTCTTTCCTCCCTCCCAGTGTTCCAGAAATGCAAAGAATAACACAGGTTATATGCAGTTCTCAGTTGTTCAGAAACAAAGCCAAGAACTCAAACTGTTTTTACCTTGAAGAGGCTTTTTTCTTTAAATTCTTACCAGCATTCTCTTCTCTGCTAGTTCTCTGCAAACAGTTGCTACGTCCTTGACGTTAGTAGGAAATCTCTGTTGCCAGTGATCCATGTTGGCAGATTTATTACTGAACTGCACTTTATCAAACATAACAGTCACAGCACTTTCCTCCAGTCTCTCTACCTCTCCATACAAGACAGGAATCCTTAGTATGGCAGCACCTAAAAGAAAGAATATTTTAAAAATATTAACGTGGTTATGAATAGCTATGAATGCTGTAGCATTACCTGAAAAGCGTTTTGGAAGTGTTAAGAAATATGTTGGTGATATTAAGCATCTGCAAGTCACAAAGAAAACGCAATTAGTATGTTTGCCCTCAGATTACCATTTTAATTTATATCAATTAGAACAGTTTATAAACACTAAGTGTATGTAAACTTATTTTCATTTATGCCATTGATTTCCAGAAAGTTAACAAGCTTTCATTACCATCGCAAGAGAAAAAAGAAGGCCTGTTTGGGTTAGAAAAAAAAAAACAAAAAACCAGCTGCACTACGCACTTACTCCAGCACTCCCCATCCTTTCTGGGCAAGAGCAAGAACAAAAATTCCCACCAATCACACATCACCATATTCAGGTGTCAATTACAGACCAGGATTTTTTTTTTGCCCAGCATGCAGAAGCCTCTTGCATAAAGGAGGATATTATTTACCAGAAAAAATGACATGAACCTTGAAATGAATACAAAACTTCACAAATAAGGAATAGGATCACAGAATACAACAGTAAACTGTATTAGATTTCAAGACAGTGATTTGAGAAATTAAACTAACAGTAAAGAAGTACAAAGAGAAGGATATTTTATGATGGAATATATCAGTCATGAAGAGTTAAAAGGCTTCCTTGAGGGGAAATCCCAGAAGACTATGAGAAATGAATTAAAATAATACAGATATTTCTGCTTAAAGAAAAAAAATCAGTTCTGAAATTAGAAGTGGAAATAATCAAATCATTGCAATTCTTAAAGATTTGTAGGAAGATGCTATAGCTATAAGACATAAAGAAGCAGCTAATGCACAAATTATTTGCACAGAAAAGTAAACTGAAGCAAGTACTTACAGAAGAAAAACACATACAGTAAGAAACCCAACACGACACTGATTTCCTGCTGCTCTAAAACCAGTTATTCGGTCACACAGCAAAGATGTTCTTCCTCTCTTTAAATGCTGGTTGAAATACTGGTTTTAGTATGTTTACAAGTATTAATTATTTGAGAAGAAGACTGCCTTCCTTTTGTTCTCTGGGACTTGGAGAGCATTAGCTTCATTACCAATGGTTCTGAAGACCTACTGAAATTTTTCAGTTTTATAAGAATGAGTACTTATTTGCATCCCTTCCTAAACAAAGTAAAATATATTTTTAAATACGCATATTCCCCACATTATTAGTGGATGTTCTTGCATTATACAACAGAAATGGACAGGGAAGTTCTTCACACAACTACAGACTGAATTCAGATAGACTGAATTCTACCTACTCAATATTAGCAAATGAGTGTTTGGAAGACTAATAAATGTAAAATATTTATATTCGTATGAAACAATAGAATTGACATTTTCAAGCATCTTACTCAGCCCTATCTAGAAATTCCTTCTGCTAACACTACCACTGCTGCAACCAATCACACTCAGAAATGCTATGAAACAAAACTAAAGTGTTGAGCTGGGGAAGGATCTAGGAAGATACCCACACCTACTTGAATTTGGTGCAGTCATATCTTCATTATCCATCTAGAAGAGGGAGCAAACAGCATCACAGTCAAATTCAGAGATGATATTTAAGTAAGAGGTGGAGTGAATAACTTTTTATTTAAATTGATTTTCATTTAAATAAGACTTTTCCTATCAAGCTCTTTTTTTAAGGCTTATAATTTTCAAATATATATAGTATATTTGTAGTATATAGTACTTACAAGTATATATTCACTTACTGAAAGACCATCACACTAATTTATCAATTGTTCAGTTCTCTGGTTACGAAGAACAAAATCGCAGTGTAAGTATCATACTGACATATCAGAAGCCTCTTCTGCAAGCGCACTGAGATTATTTTTTTCAAATTCTTTGAGAAAATAGAAATGCTTCTTTTCTTATAATCTGTGAATGGAAACTGACAGCACACTAACTCCAAACAACCAAACCTGTCTTTTAAATTAAAGGGAACATGCTCAGTCCCAAACTATTTTCCTTGTGTTAAGTAGAATTTTTAAAATTTTGATTGTATATTTTGAATGACAATTTTCATTAATAAAATATTTAAATAATAAATAAAAAGATTAGTTGCTTAAAACCAGCAATATGTTACTAAGCCTTTAGAAAGTGTTACCAGCAGGAATCTGGTGCGTGTGATAAGCTAGGGGGGTAAAAATAAAATGGATGGCCTGATGGCTTGTGTAATGAGAGCAGAACAGGAGACTGAGTAACTAAAGCCTGTCTTAATTGTATCTGCATTATTATTGAATGGCAAGTCTGTTTTTCCCTCTCAGTAAACATTAATTTAGAACAATTGCAACACATCCCCCTAACTAACAGCAACTGTATATTCAGTGTGGTAACGCTTGTGCCACTACAACATATTGATGATGTATTTTATCTTTTCTTAAAAATAATTCATTCACAGTAGACAAAGGCTTGTGAATGAATGTCCATCAGCAGAGACTAGTAATACAAATGAAGATCAGAGCAAGTAAGAAATAAAACTTCAATCTATAAGCAACAGGAATCGTTTATGAGCAAGGAGACTGACTCTTCTCTAACTCTCATTTCCATGGTTTTGCAACTTTACCACTGACTTATGAGTCTATTAAGCTAACATACAACTAAGTAAAAATGGAAAGCCTCTATTTAAAAAATTTGAGCGTATTCTTACCTTCATTATTTTCCAGGACTGCCTTTTCACCCTCCAGTTTGGTTTTACCATATAAATTCAGGGGATTTGGTACATCAGTCTCCTTATAAGGAGGGCTCGTTCCATCAAACACATAGTCTGTACTGATGTAGATCAGAAATGCTCCAACTGCAGCTAAGAAGAAAACATTCATACATAGTCTATTTTAATTCATGCCTTGTTTGAGATCCCAATAAACCTTTAAACAAACCTCCAATGGACCTCATCTTCTCACCCCATTCATTCCCACTGGTTTGTCTGGTCACTGGTCTTTCACACAGAAATGTGTGCGACCCTTACAGAAAACGGATCTATGGCACACTGATTGCAGAAGTGACATCCAGCACTTGGAGTAACTAGCTCGTATTTATGTCCCTGTATAAATAAATACAGTATTTTAACAAGAAACCCAATCTATCAGATGGTCTCCTTACCTGCCTCTTTCGCTAGGTTCCCCGAAGCAGCCACATTGAGCTCAGCAGCAGCCTCTGGGCGACTTTCGACAACATCGGGCCTTCTCTCCGCAGCACAGTGCACTATAACGTGAGGCTGGAATTTAAAGACTAATTTTAAACAATATTGTCAAGAGATTGCAGCTCCACCCCTAACTCTAGCGATGAACTCCCTCGGGCAAACAGGTGTTTTGCTAAGTTGCAAGAAATAATAAAAGTAGCAGCAGTATTTCTAATCATGGGACTCTGAGGAGCATGTTTTCCTCAGGAAGTAAAACAGAACCATGCTGCTTCACAAAACCAAAACCACTGATCATTAATTGTGCAATTATGAGCTTCAATAGCTTCAATTTTACAACAAGATCAAAGCTGTTGTTAGTGGTGGTTGTTTTATTCTGTATAATAATACAAAACAATAATGTATCTCACAGACAGAATGGTACTTGAACCATTAGCTGAACTGTTTTTAGATAAGCCATTTACACACGGCTTATTTGACATATAAAGACTATTAACAATATATTTAAAGCCATTTTATAAAATGATACCCTGCATAACATATTCCGGGTTTTATATATACGCCTTGCAAGTTAGGCTGAAAAACCAGAGAACTGCTCCCTGCACTGCACACTGGACACACTGGACACACAGGCTATTTTGCTGTATTCAAGCGTTCTTCAGCTTCAGAAGAACTGCTTCACATCACTGTCTCAATAACCCTTTTTCTCTGAACTGTCCGTGTAAGCGTGCTGACACGTGCATCTGCTACCCGCAGTCTGTCCATGGTGATGACAGCCAAGCTCAGAACTGTCTGTATGCACAGAGCCAGCCGGCACTCCAGGTGCGGCAGAAAGGCAGCCACACATTTTTCAGAGCTCTGCTAAAGCATTAGCCCCACTACAGCCACATGAACTCCAGATCACAACAGCACCATCAACTGATGACTAGCCACATAAAGTACCTATCCATCTACTTCATACTCCAGAAACTTACCTGAAAATCATGGATAATGTCATGAACTGCAATCGAGTCCAGCAGATTAACCTGTTCAAATCTGGGCCGAGCTCTCCTGTATCCACAGCCAACTGCATTCCAGTTATTTTCACTGAATTCTTTAAACACAGCTCTGCCAAGGAGTCCCGTAGCACCAGTAATTAAAACCCGCCTACTGGGAATATCAACATCTTCCTAGGGAAATGAGAACAGGAAAAGTTTTCTTTCTACTGTTATTTATTAGTATTTTTTTCTTAAAATGTATGCAAAGGCTGCAGTCAGTGCTACTCTATTAAATCTCTTTCCTTGCCACAGGAGTGTTTGGGAGTGTTCCACGGAACACAAACACCTGGCAGTACCAATACAGTACCTAGGTGAGTATTTAAACATACTTTTGAAGATAACGAACACAAAACCTAAATGGGAAACTCATTTCATTCCACAACAATAGGGGAAAACAAACCACTAATGAAGACAAAATTTTAAGCTCATTCAAAAGCTGATAGATAACTTTGTGCAATTTGACATGAAGGAAATAACTTCTTTTGAAAATGGACCTAAAGTATGTAACCTGTAGGGTCCACATCTGCAACAAATAATTTTGGACAGACTGTGCCTGTTAGAGACTTCAGCAATACAACACAACTCCCTGGGGGCTTACCTACAACGGCTACAGGAATCTAAGACTTGAATTTTATTATTAAATAGAACAGTAATTCATCCGTAGTCATCAGAATAGTCCAATAGTAAGTAAAACCAAGAGACAGCTCTCTTCTCAGTTTTACAGAATGCATCTAGGGGTGATCTAAACTCTCAGTCTATACAACACACTAAAGCCCCACTTCAGCTGCCACGCACTGCAGTACTTGGGACAGCTGTGTACACCACTTCACACAGAGTTCTCTCCACCACTCACTAGACCATCAGTTTTTTGAGACAGCAAACATAAGATTCATCTCCATCTGTTCCATCTTTATTTTCCTTTCATGCTTTCCTTCTGCATGTATCATGAACAAGAAGCTGCTAAAGACGGAAGAGCACATGCTGACATGCCAGTACAGAACAAAGCTTCAGGTGTCCAGAATCCACAAATCTGGGATTTCCTGACCACTTCATACATAAGGACGATTTGTGATCATTGATTATAATTTTGTCAGTGCTTGCTACTATGCAATTCAAATAGCCCAAGCACTTCTGAGCACTCTTCAATTTTCAGCATTGTGACAGACCACTACTTTTTGATTGTGGCACAGGAAGCAACAGAAATCACTTCCAAATTCCTGTCTGTCTTTCACCCTTGAAGTCAAAAAGCTTTTGTTCCATAGGGGTATATGCAGAGGTGCGTTATGGAAACAGCCTATCCCAAAACAATTGCTTAAAGTTCCTAGCACACGACAGGTATTTTACTCAACCCTTCGGGCAAAGGATGACTTATTCCCACCAGTACTGGATGGAAATCAATAACTGAGATCCCAACAGTTTCCTGAAAATCACAAACTACAGCAAGTGATGTTTTAAAAAGTCCCCTTTATCTTTACAGTCAATTTGACCTCAGCACACAAGTTTATTTACAGTTTTTTAAAGCTGCCCAAATTTATCTGAAAAGCATAAGCAAGAACACACAAGGACTGTTTTCTCTTTGTTATTTATTTTTTATCTTAGCAAAGTCTGGATGGAGCATCACAGGGCAGATTATCAGCGCTTCTATAGCCAGAGGGTACCCGCTAATAAACATCAGACTTGTTGCAGAAAACAGAGTTGAAAGGTTATCTAAAAATGTCCCAGAATACCTTTAATTAGTAGAAAGTGACCAACAAAAAAAGTGTCATTTGTAAATCTGACATTTTTAAGCACCATTTAGCTAAGTTAGTTTACAGATCATAAAGAGGACATGACTTTAGCAGCACAGCTTGAACCGAACACAATCACAGCTTACACCAAGGGAAGTACAGTTTGCATCCTGTTGCTCTGTCTGCAAGACTAATGGATGTGAGCCCCTTGCTTCTGAGAAACCACGATAAGGGATGGATGTTTCCTGGAATCAACACAAAGCCACTACCTGTTTACCTGCACTTCACCCTGCCACAAGTTCAACATTCTGCCAATACAAAACCTGCACAGATTAACTCTTTCCCTATGTTGCCTTGCTCCTTTGCAGAATGCCACCCAGCAGCAGCAGTATTTCTGTGTCAGACCCAGCAGCTACAGACAGCAGGACTTCGGAGCCCAGAGAACCTCCGAGGTTTGGCGTTCCCACCGCTGCTGTGGGCAGACGCTGCCACAGGCTGGCAGAGGCTCCTGCTGTTCCCTCAGCTGCCCACACACAGGGCTGCGCACACACAGTAACTGCACCGGACACGACCGTGTAGCAACCAGACTGTCCTGATA
>VZTO01021406.1:0-24302 GCA_013400615.1 Syrrhaptes paradoxus
TGGTCACCGCTTTGTAAGAACTGCCTGTAGTTTTATGGAAAGTTAAACCATATTTGATGGGGAGAATGGAGAGAGGAAATGTCATTCTCTACAAGGAGCAATAATAGTTTGAGTGTGATCACTATTTCTGGCACATTTGTATAGAAATGTGTGAAAGGCAGGTGAAGTGTGCGTCTTGTCTTCTTTTGCACAGCAATGCTACTAGTCTTTTTTTTTAAAAGGTCCTGCATGAAGAACAAGTTAAGAGGAAATGTGTAAGGAAAAAGTTGTATATTTTGCATGGGTAAAATCTTTTGCAAATCTGAAATAATGCCGATTGTTATGCTGCTCAAGAACTATAGAGACATCTAAATGAGAGTTTAGCAGTAATATGATTTCAGTTTGTGTAGGTCTTCAGTCCATGCTATCTTTTTTTATAATGTTACACAAAGGAGGCTCTTTGGAATTGTCATATAAGCAGTTTGCATCCATGTGTAAACCAAAAGTCACAAGACAGACAAACATGATCTTAATTTTGAGAAACTTAAAATGAGTCAAAAATGTTACTGGAACTCCTTGATTTCTTACTGAATTGTTAGATGTCCTTTGGTTTACAGTACGGCTGCCATTATTTTTCTGAAATAGGTTGACAAGTAGTTGGTTCTCTATTTTTCTGCATATGAGGGCATCAAACCTTTGTGATTGTGTCCAATCTCCCAAATTCTTTATTTGCACTGTAAAGTTGTGGTCCTAAATGAAGACATCAGATACTTCATTCCCATGTAATTGTTTGGAACTAGTTATGATACCAGAAAAATATATTTTGATTATATTTACACTGTCTGTAGGTGTTAAATTTTGAAGTTTAGATTCTAACATATCTCTTCATATTGACTGTTGATATCCTGATCTTATGGGGATTGTGCTCTTCTGTTACACACTTGAGGCAGGCCAAATGCAATTTTAATTTTTTGTGGAATACACTTGGACTAAAGTTCTCATTGGAGTGCATTATAGAGTGTTGAACTTGCTGAAATGAATTTGTTTAGTGTACTGGACAGCAGCTAAAATGGGGACTCTGAAGCAGTAGTTTCCATGCTTCTTGGACTAGTGGACTATTCTTGGTACTTGTTGGTTCCTGAACTACTTGGATTGGTTTTTGTAAAGTTAGGATTAAAAGTAAATCCACAAAAAGGCATCTTTTGTATTAAAAGAAACTGATTTAGCTGTAAGTATCCTCTGTCTGCAATTACATGCTGGAAGTGAATAAACAGTTACCAAAAAAGTTCTAGCACCCTTTTGCTTCAGTTTTTCTCAGATTATGTTTTGATTTTATATTTAGGACTAATTTTCAATCTGTGATACAGTCCCATGATACAAAGTGCAACATGATATTTTGCTGATATTTACATTTGTGTGAGTAGATCTATTTGTTCCAAACCAGAACAAAGTTCAGTATTTTTGTATGCTTTAGAGTGAGAGCTCAAAACTGCATGGGAGAGATGCCACTTCAGATTATGATGAGTATTTATCTTGTTTCTTAAAGCTGACATCTTTTGTATTTCTTGCCTTTTTAGTATTATGGCACTTGCCTGTATATCTTTTAAGTGAAGTCTAATGCTGCTGTTCTTACATTTTTGGTTTTTGTTTTTCCTCTAGGGTTTGAAGTCAAGGAGAATGGCAGACATAGACAAGTAAGTAAAACCTGTAGGTTACTGAGACTTTGTCCTTTCCTGTATTTCAGATGGCTGTGGTCTCCAGATACTGCCTAGGCCCTGTCTATCATGTAAATCTTGGTGCTCTGGCAAGATGTGAGACTTAAACTATGTGGGAGAAAAGCTTGAGTTGCTCATGCCAAATGGGTTTGTGATCTTAATTGTAAGTAGATCTAAAACTGTGACATGGCACCAGTCAGCTTACTATGTTAGTTGGAATTCTGGAGGGGGAAAAAACAGTAATACTGCCCATTACTGTAGTTTCTGTGTATGTAGTTTTTTTTTTTCTATACTTCAAATCATCATATTTTGTGGCTTTTGAAATATAGTTTGGGTGAACCTACACTCAGTTCTCAAGGCCTGCACATCTTGACGAAGAGCATGTGTAGAACAGAAGGAGGCTTTGACCTGTTGGAATGAACAGGAGCTGACAGAATTATTTTGCAAAAAGGAATCTTCAAAATTGTGGAAAGCTGCTGTTCTTTAAACTGTTCTGAAATTGAGTGTGAAACTTGAATATATGAAGACAAATTTGTCTTTTTGTCTATTAAGACTTATAGTTTGTCATAGATCAAAACTGATGCAACAGTTTGCTTCTATCCATGTGATCTCTAACTTGAGCTCTTTAAGCTCATTATAGTGTTTTATAAAATTAACTTGATTCTGTTATTGAATATTCCTAATAGCAAAGAACAGTCTGAACTTGACCAACAGGATATGGAAGATGTTGAAGAAGTAGAAGAAGAAGAAACTGGTGAAGATGCCAACAACAAAGGTAAGGATTTCTAAGCTGCTGTGTATGTGCTTTCTAATTAATGTTGCTTTTTAATGCTTTTTAATTGTTTTCATATAATTAAATTGATTTTACTGCTTAAAATAATAGGAAATTATAAAACATAGTGATGCACAACTGTATTTAAATTCCAAAGCAACGACTTATTTTTTCCAGTTTTTTGATTTTTATTAGTTGTCTTCATTTTAGTTCTGGTTAGTACTGGTTCAGGCAGTGCTGGCCACCTGTAAGGATGTATAACTGGAAAATAAAAAATAATTGTGGGTACATAACTAGATTATTTCAAAACTAACAACAGTTAAAAGCTTTTAAAATGTGAAGCTTTGGTTAGAAAAAAAATCATGTGGCATTGTGTGTGTCTCATTTTTTTATCAGTTGCTTAGTAATTTGCTGCTGAGTTGTTTGATTGTGGACACAACGGAAATCGTGCTTAGTGTTACCACTCTTAGAATCAATAAATTCTTCTTTTTTTTTCNCTTACTCATGCCTTTTAGTTAAAGATCGGAGGTGCACATAGAATCTGAAGAGCAAGCAGCCAAAAGAGAAATAATAATCTCTGCAATAAAATGATTTGGACTGCTGATAGTGCCGCATTATGTGATTGCTTGAACATAATAATAACACTAAAGAAAAGTAGGATAACTTTTGCTCAAGATCATGTTAGAGGCTTTGCTGTATCTACTGAAAAAATGTTTTCAAAACTGGATTGCAGAATTTTCGGGAGGTTACTGGTTAGCTGAAAAACAGCTTGCGATAATTGAATGTTAAGTATTTAGGTATCCAAAAGGAACCTAGAGGTGAATAATGTGTATTTTTAGTGGTGAATCCCAGCTATTGAAGTCGAGTATCTGAAGGGAAATTATGCTATAGGAATTGTGGAAGGAAATTGGATTTTATAAATCAGATGCATGTTTCAGTAGTAGGGAAACTTGACATAGTGTTAAGCAGTTCATTTTCGTCTGTAATTCTTGCTTGTTCTAGTTTTCTAGTATTTTTTAATGCACAATTTTTCCTTAGGTTTTACTGATTTCTTTTTTCTAATCTGGGTAATTCCATTTTAAAATATGTTACAGGTCCTTCTGTGGACACTAAGTAAAGCACTTATCCTTTTAGGAAAAACCTCTTTGAAGAAATAGTGTTCATGGATTCAAGAACTTGTAAAACATAATATGTGGTTGGATTTCGGTTTGAGGGGATGTGCGTACTGGTCTGGTACTAAAGAATAACTGCCAACGTGCTCAAAAGGCACAATTGGGTGGGTTTTCAAGTGTATAGGAAAGATTAATGAATATTAAGACCAGACAAAACCAGATACCTTGACAAGAGGAGTAGTGTTGACTAATGTGCTTACCTTGAAGAAGTAATTACAGCTACTACTGCTAAAATATAAACTGATTGCAATCATTATGGAGAAACAAGACTGCTTTTTTGGATGTTGCCTGAAATATAACTTTTCAGCATGTAATTTCAGTGCTATGGCATAGAAATGTAAGAGAATATTCACATGTGGTTACTGTAGTAAAGGGCATAGAAATGGAAAATGGCATGCTTTGTGTATCAAGGAGGATTCAAAAGCTGTACTCTAATTTGAAGGTGTCAGAAGAATGCTATATAAACCTAGTGTCTTATAAGGAAGGCAAAACAATGATAAAAACTGATCATAAATTCTTATTTAAAAATATGAAGTTGTGAAATTCATTTCTGCAGAGGCACTGATTTTGAGCAGAAGTAAAAGGGTTCATGTTAATATGGATAATGAGAACACTTATGCTAGGAATTTGTGTATTTAAATGTACTTCTTGTAGTTTGAAACAGGTTTCCCATTTGTAGATGATAGACTTCAAGGACATAGTATTTTTATTCTGTAATCAATAATGTGTCAGATTATTCAAATGAATAATTTATTCTTTTGCGGGAAAAATTAGGTAAACATAAATTTGTAAAGCAGTTTTTAAATCCAAGTTTGAAATGCATTTCTTTCCATTTAGCTAAAATGGAATGAAAATCCCAATTCCAGTTTTTATTCCCTTCTTAACGTAAAAGCACAAATTTTTCTACATTGCCTTTTCTTAATATATTCAAAGTAAAAGCAGCTAAGGCAAAACTGATGCTTTTAGGGGCATCATATAAAACCTTCCTTTTTAACAAAAAAGCTCAGCTTGCTGAATAGTGGCCATTTTAATCTGGGTGCTGTTTCCATGAGTATAATGGATTTGTTCCATGCTTCCAAAATGGAAAGGTGTTTGAAATACTACTTTGTCTGTTTCTTTTTTCAGGTGTCTATATAATTTACTACTCTTTTGTGCTATTTAAGTAACTTTTCTCAAGGTTAGTCTGAAAGATGCACTTTGCACTTAAATAATGTTCTCTTTTAATTTAGCTCGTCAGTTGACTGTGCAGATGATGCAAAATCCTCAGATTCTTGCAGCTCTTCAGGAAAGACTTGATGGTCTGGTAGGAACATCTACAGGATATATAGAAAGGTACAGTATTTGCTCAGTATGAGCAGAGTGGTATATTGGTTCTTTTGCTTTCTAAAAAGTATTGTCTGTAGGACATGTAGAAGCATCATGATTTATGGTATGGAATATCCTTTTCCTTCCTGTTTGTCTCCTCTTGAGAAGGCAGACCTAGGGGTTTCAGAGCTTCATAGTCAGTTGCAGGTTTCTTTGTTCTTTCTCCACTCCCACTGTTGCACTTCACTAGTCTGGTACTCGGATGGGAGAACGCCTGGGAATACCAGGTGCAGTAGGCTTTACCCCTCTGAGGGACTGCAGTCTGTGGATAAGTCCAAGACAGGGCAGGGACAAGGGGAGGCTTCATAAGACAAATGCCATAACTCTGAACATTCCCCCCCTTCCTTCTTCCCCCAGTTTTATATGCTGAGCAGGACATCATATGGTGTGGAATATGCCTTTGGTCAGTTGGGGTCAGCTGTCCCAGCTGTGTCCCCTCCAGACTTCTTGTGCACCCCCAGCTTACTTGCTGGTCAGGTGGTGTGAGAAGCAGAAAAGGCCTTGGTGCTGTGTAAGCGCTGCTCGGCAGTAGTGAAAACACCTCTGTATTATTAACACTGTTTTCAGCACAAATCCAAAACATAGCCCTGTACTAGCTACTGAAAATTAACTCTGTCCCAGACAAAACCAGCACAAGATTTAATGCTTATATCACTGTGGTGTCCAGATAGCAGGAAAATTAAAACAGTCCGTCTGTAGTGCATCTCAGCATTGAGGAATTTTTATTTTGGCTTTTATCAAGAAAAGAATGCTAAAATATTTTTAATGTCTGACCCTGTTCCCTGCTACTTGGAATGTCTTTTGTAGCTTTGCCTTGATCATGATACATCTTAAGTATGGGCAAATAGTTAGAAACCTAGTGTCTCTGAGGTGATAATTTTTTTTGTTAGAGTGTAACCAGGAGCTAATAAAATTAGGAAGGTTGTGTCAGTACTTCATGCGGTCTCCTTATGTATCAAAACTTGCAACAGTCTTGCTAAAATTTGCTTTACTTGATCTGCATTAACAGTGTTTTCTGGCTCTCATGTAATTTCTGATTGTGTATGAACATTTCACCTGATCCACAGGAACTGTAAAGCATACAACTGTCCTGCTGTGATAGTCCTGCATTGCTATTGACTTGAACTGGGGCAGCTACTGAGTAACAGGCAGCTACTCCTGTTCATGCCACTTTTGCCTTATAAGGAGATAGCGTGAAAGAAAAGCCCATTTAACTAAGTCTTCCTTAGCAAATGCTGGCCTAAGAGCAAGCATGGAGTCAAAGGTACCCAGGTTCTTTGTCTTCTAGATACTGTACACTACAGGCTTTCTATACCCAATATTTTTATTCTGTTTTTCAACAGATATTAATTAATCTCTACTAATCTTTCAGGTCCTTAATCACCTTAAAAGGTGAACAAAAGTGGTAACATTGATTTACATGGCATTCTTCTAGTCAGCTGCTCTCTAAGATACTGTACCATATCTTCATCAATTCTAAGTACAGTAATGCATTCTCTATCACAGAAGCAGTGCAACTTTGACAATTTTCTAAATGCTTACCTAACTTCCAATACAAAAATAGCAAGAAAGTGTGTGTAACTTGAGTCTGCTCTTCCTCAATGTATGCATAACTGACTTAAGCATGTGTCCTGGTTTAGAAAGGGCAGAGGGACAGTTTTTGTTAAACACCTCGTGGGCTGAGGCAGGGACAGGGAGGGTTTTACTCACCACTTAAGGTCATGGGCACTAAACTAAAGTTCCAGGAAAACGTGTTCAGGCTTAGAATCTACTAATTGCTTGGCAGCTATCCAATAATTTACCTTGTCACCTGTGCCTGGCCACAATTATTTTAATTAAACTTACTTTCATAGAATACAATTTCCCCCAACCACTTGCAGGAGGTTGTATTCTTGTGTTATTGTAATATTTGCTAGTGGCTTGTTTTCAGAACCACAGGTTTTACTTGCCTTTGTTGTACTTGTGCAATCCAGTTCAGATTTCTTGGTCTGCTCCTCCATTTTGGTTTAACTTTAAGAGCTGTCTCTTTCATGAATCTACCTTTCTTTTTTAGAAAAGTATGGAGTTTATAAAGGTAGAGGATGTACAGACAGTGAAATTTGAACTAGTTGGCACGGACTGTAATAAAGTGTAGCTTTGACACATGCAAAAGATTCTAGATTCTCTAATAAAGGGGTTAAAATCTTTACTCTGACATACCAGAGTTGGACGTGCTGCATGTAAAGCACTACATACTACTACTGCTACCTCTTAGAAATTTCATAGTGCTTTATATGCAATTGCTAGGACCAGTACTCTTAGCCTTGATATATGCATGTGACATTGAGTAGATGATTGCTGTGTGACTTATCTGTGTGGTCATATTAATTTTCTTCCTTAACACTTTTTTCTTGAACTAACTGAACTTGCTACTGAAGTTGCTGTTAGTTCTGATGTTGTACTTGAAGATAAAAATTACAGCAAATTATTAACTCTACTAACTTCTGGAAAAATGTCAGAGTAACGAGAATGTTGTCAACCCTTAATGAGCATATGTGACTGAATCTAAGTGGTTTTGGTAGTTAGTGTAGCAGATGTACTCATGCCCAAATTGGAAGGTTAAAGGCGGTATTGATTTAATGGTGATATGCATATTATCTTAGTAACCAGAAATAGTATATTTATATTGAGCATAAAGCTGCAAGGGAGAAGGGTTCTGCATTTTAAAGTGAACAAGGCTGTCGGAGCATATGCTTGTCCTATCCAATAGAGGCAAGATAGCTTTAGTAGTTAATATGAACCTTCAGTGTTTTTTTCTTGGGTACTTCCTCTAACCTGAAGCTGGTCCTAGCAATTAAAAGCAGTTGTTTACTACTGTGTTCTAAATCATGTGGCCCAACTGCTTGGATAAAATAAATATGGGAAGTTAACTGTAGCCATATGCTGCAGATTGGTGCAACTCACAGGTGAAGGAGACTGTTGCTGATCTACCCCATGAGTCTCACCAGTTGCCTTTCTGTCCTAACTGGAAGTCTGGCTTAGTGTATTTTACTAAAGTGAAACTCAAAGAGTTGTAGCTGATAAGTATTTATAATGAGGACTGCATTAGTTACTCTTCTTTTACCCGTGTATAACACTGTGACTCATTTAGCAAAACAGTTCTGCTTCAGTTTGGGAGTGTCAGTTAATATGTTAGAAGACAGTAGTACTAGCTGCTTTCCTCAGTGAAATGAAAATGTGAATTTTGAAGATTAACTTCCTTAGCAAAGAACTCAATTGTCTTGAACTTTCTTTCATAAAACCAAGCCAACTAGTGATCAGACCTTTCTTAATTATGCTCAGTTGTAGGAATTTACTGTGCTACTCAATGATAATGTAAAACTTGGTTTTAGCGTGAAATTCTATTGCACAAGTTTGTGTCATGATCAACCCAGGTGTTTGCAATACTCTGGTTCTAACTGAGGTTAAGCCTCAGTTTAAGAGCCTGTGCTAACAGTTTCAATCCACGTGGTACAGTGGGTTGCAATTTTGATTTGTACAACTTTATAAAGCTTAAAATAATGTAAAATCTGTTTTGATGCAAGTTGGTTAACTTGCAGAGGGACTGGTGAAGGAGGGGTCAATATGTGCTTAGAATGCAATGTTAGTAAAACTTCTATCACTGAATTTTTCAGCTTGCCTAAAGTTGTTAAAAGACGTGTGAATGCTCTCAAGAACCTTCAAGTTCAGTGTGCACAGATAGAAGCAAAGTTCTATGAGGAAGTTCATGAGCTGGAAAGAAAGTATGCCGCTCTCTATCAGCCCTTATTTGACAAGGTATTTTAATGGTAATCTGATTTATACTTAAAAGTTTTAGTTAATACACAAGGGAATATAAACTGAAAGCTTATGCATGTTCTGAATTACTTTGGTTTCATGTGCCTGTTCAGTTGACACCATTTTACTGTCCATGTGAATATCAACTAAGATTAAGGAGGAGAAAGGTTCAGCCTGTTCCATGGTTACCAAAATCACTTCAGTATACTAGGCCTCATCTTAATTGAGCAGATGCCAGGTGGTACGGTAACCTTTCTGGAACTTTGCTTATTTTAGCTTGTTGAAAAGCTCATAACTGCTGAGTTGTCCTTTAGGGCCAGAATAAGTAGTTTTGATAAATAGTTAATGGATTACTAATTGTGTGACTTGAGGATTATGAATTTACTGGCTAGGGCATTGCTGGTTGCAATGACTAGGAAATGTGAAAATATTCTTGGCTTAATCTTGCAGCGAAGTGAAATCATCAATGCAATTTATGAACCTACAGAGGAAGAATGTGAATGGAAAGTGGATGCAGAAGAAGAAATTTCAGTGAGTATCTTAATCAGTTCTCATCAATATCTCAAGCTTTAGCATGAAACAAGATTCAAAATAACTAAAAAGTTGGGTACGTAATAATTCCTTGCTTATAGTAATTATAATAATTCTTAATGATTGCTTAAAGCATGCACATGAGATTTTATCTGTACTGGTATTAACATAAAGCAGTTAACAAACCTTGTGGGCACTCTTAAGAAAAACTAACATTTTTATTCTATCAAGGAGGAAATGAAAGAGAAAGCCAAGCTTGAAGAAGAAAAAAAAGATGAAGAAAAAGAAGACCCTAAAGGAATTCCTGAGTTTTGGCTGACAGTATTCAAGAATGTGGACTTGCTCAGTGATATGGTTCAGGTAGGTGGTCCAGGCTTGTTTATCGTTGCATTAGTACTTAATCCAGGTGTCTTTAAGAAAGGAGTAAGAAACAGTACATTATTTGTTGTGCTTTTGGAGAGCAAAAATGGAACAAGTACTTAGGTGTCACCTCTGGTACTTTATTCAACTGAGAGCACAGAGCACTCTGAAATACCTTCTTACTCTGTGTTATTTGTTTAACTTCTTTTACCTTACTAATACACTTTCTGTGCTTATAGGAGTGTGTGTGTGAGATGTGTATTAGATATTGCTGAAAACTGTACTTGATGTTTGCACAGATTTAGGTTGTGTACTGCAGGGGAAACTTTGTACAGCCGTTGTTGCCATCTGCTGGTCATGTTCATGAAAATGTTTCAGTGCTCTAACAAGGTTCTTGTCCTATGTAAAACTCATCATAAATAAGGTTTTTTTTTAATCTGCAGAGTCTTAAATCAGTGTATAATTTAATGTTATGAAAATTGAATGAACTGTATTTTCTTTACAGGAACATGATGAACCTATCCTGAAACACCTAAAAGATATAAAAGTGAAATTTTCAGAAGTTGGACAGCCTATGGTTAGTTGAACGTATTAAACAAGATTACTTTTGTGTTAACTTTTTTTTATTAGTAATGCGGTCGGTGATAGCCAATTGTCTTATGGCAGTCATGAGAAATATGCAGCTGCTTCTTGTCTTCTGAAAAACAGCACAAAGACCAGTACTAGTCTTGCAGTATCATGAATGAGTTTATACTTAATTTAACCTTAAAATTCTGATGAGTTGATAACTTGGCCTTAATATCTGATGACTAAGTTTTATCTTAAATTTTGATACCTTCAGGTACTTTTTGTATAACTGTTACAATTGGATGTAATTTCCTTGTCAGAAACCAGATAGCTTGCTAAGTTTTAATATTTTAAATCAGAAGTTATCACTTTACATTAACACCAGGAAAGCTGTACACTGGGAGTTCTTGTGTCATTGCTGCAAGTAGTATATTAAGGAATAAGCAGATTGACATGGTGAAGGAAAACATTTGAAGATTTATTGTACAGCTTGGGTAGCAAGTTCCGAAGTAAGTTATGTATGTGCACCATTTCAATATTGGTAGAGATGGATATGTTCTGTTGCAGGTGTATTTTTGGTTTTGAATTTAGGGTACTTAGAAGTTAAAGGTATGTGTTACTAAATTGCTGAAGTTGTTGTTCTGCAATTCTTTCTAAGAGTTTCACCTTAGAATTTCATTTTGAACCAAATGACTACTTCACAAATGAAGTGTTGACAAAGACGTATAGAATGAGGTCAGAGCCAGATGATTCTGATCCCTTCTCCTTTGATGGACCAGAAATCATGGGTTGCACAGGGTAAGTGCTAATAAATAACTTTAAAGCAATGTAACAATTTCTTCCTTAGCATTATCCAACTGTAGACTTACAGCATTTTGGGAAGGTGCTGTAAGAGATACTGCTACCTAATAACTTGTAAACAGCTGGATTTGACTTGAGTTTTTTAGTGTATTTCAGTAACTTCAATACAATATATGAAACTATATTTTATAGAATGGTTTGGGCTGGAAGGGACCTTTAAGGGTCATCTAGTCCAACCCCCTTGCAATGAGCAGACATATTTAACTAGATCAGGTTGCTCAAAGCACCATCCAACCTGACCTTGAATGTTTTCCACAATCTCTAGGCAAGCTATTCAAGTGTTTCACCACCCTCATTGTAAAAAATTTCTTCCTTGCATCTAGTCTGAATCCACCCTCTTTTAGTTTAAAGCAATTACCCTTGTCCTGTTGCTACAGGCCCTATTAAAAATCTGTCCTGATCTTGTAAAACCCTTTAAGTATTGAAACACTGCTATAAGATCTTTCCAGAGCCGTCTCTTCTCCAGGCTAAACAGTATCAACTCTCCCAGCCTTTCCTCACAGGGGGGTGTTTCATCCCTCTGATTGTTTTTGTAGCCCTCCTCTGGACCCACTCCAACAGGTCTGTGTCTTTCCAGTGCTGAGGACTCCAGAGCTGGATGTGATACTCCAGGTGGGGTCTCACCAGAGCAGAATAAAAAGGCAAAATCACCTCCCTCAACCTGCTGGCCACATTTATTTTTATGTAGCCCAGGGTGTGGTTGGCTTTCTGGACTGTGAGTGCACATTGCTGGATCATGTCCAGTTTTTTGCCAACCTGTAGCCCCAAGTCCTCCTCCTTGTGGCTGCTCTCAATTCCTTCGTTCCCCAGCCTGTACTGATACCAGGGGTTGCCCTGACCCAGGCACAGGATCTTGCACTTGGCCTTGTTGAACCTCATGAGGTTCACATAGATCCACTTCTCAAGCCTGTCCAGGTACCTCTGAATGTCCTCATGTCTCTCAGGAATGTAAATCATTCCACTCTGCTTGGTGTCATCTGCAAACTTGCTGAAGGTGCACTTGATCCCACTATCCCTGTCATTGCTGAAGATAATAAACGTACTGGTTCCAATATGGACCCCTGAGGGACACCGCTCATCACTGATCTCCATCCAGACATTGAAACATGGACCACTAGTCTCTGGAGGTGACCATCCAGCCAATTCCTTTTCTGCTGAATAGTCTGCCCATCAAATCTGTGTATCTCCACTTTAGAGAGATTGTCAGTGAAGATGGAGGCAAAAAAGTTGTTGAGTACCTAAGTCTTCTCTTCCTCTGTTGTGCTTGAGTTTGTTGGGGGAGGAGTTTACTTCCTGTAACCTTCTTTTTCTGATTGACATATGTATAGAAGCCCTTCTTAATATTCTGTGTCCCTGTGCCTTGGCCTTCCTGACCCCATCCCTACACAACTGGGCAATGTCCCTGTACTCTTCCCAGGATACCTGTCCCTGCTTCCACTGCCTGTGTATTTCCTTCTTGCCCTTTAGTTTGACTAGCAGGTCTCAGCTCAGCCGTGCTGGTTTTTTGCCTGTCTTTCCTGATTTCTTACCCTTGGTGGTTGACAGCTCTTGGCCTCTGTGGAAAGTGTTCTTAAATTATATATGGTATATATATCATATGTGCATATGAATAAAAAAAATCTCATCAGTATTTATCAAGAAATACTGTTCTCCAATCACTGTAGAATGTTTGCTTCTGAGTGTCTTTCAGTTTGAGAAATGGAGAATAGTGATTTTCATTTCCCAGTCACTTAATGTAGTATATTTCTGCAAATGTTCTGTAAGATTTAGTCTTAAATGCTTGAGTAGCTTTGATCAAACTGTTTTGTCTTCTCCAGTTTGGACTGTTTTTGAAAAGCATAGATTCTGGCAGAGGTCACTTTAAGATGATTCTCTGTTTCTGTGAAAATTATTTATTCCTAGTCCTTGTTTTGTGTTTTAACTAAGATGACCTCCTCTTATCCCAAAACAACTCACCTCCTTCCTTTAAGTCTTTAAAGGAATCTAATCAGAAATTTCTGCATGTGCAGATGGTCTTACTGATGTGACTTCTTCATTTACATGTTCCTGGAATTCTGTGTGAGTGTCAGGCCTGTGGGAGTGATTTAGCAGGATAAAACCAAACAAACAAAAAACCCAAAACAAAACAAAAAACCCGCAAGCAACTAAAAAACTTCCAAAAGCTACACACCTGCTTTATGCATTCTTTTAGAGGCTTATTAGTTACAGTGATAGGTGTAGTAAGCCTTGGTGTATCTCTTGGCATATCACTAGCGTGACCAAATATGACGACATTACCTTATAATGGATAGGTAGCACTAAAAGTGATATGACACCATTCTTTGATAGGCCACTAGGCAGAACTTGGTAGCAGGTGAAAATTAGTATTTTGGAGAAGACTGAGTGGGGAAAGAGAAACTTTTGGATGAAAAAACTTCAATCCTAAAATGAACCTGTTACTTATGTTCTCAAAAGTATAAAGTAATGAAAAGATCATTGAATAAATGCTACCTTAATATTTTATATTCACTGTATACCTTATAGTTGTGATAGTCTTAGTAGCTTCCCATAACAAGGGGAGTGGTTTTAAGCTGTAGCTTTTTTTTTTTTCCTCTCCAGTTGCCAAATAGACTGGAAAAAAGGAAAGAATGTTACTTTGAAAACCATTAAGAAGAAGCAGAAACATAAGGGTCGTGGAACAGTTAGAACAGTGACAAAAACTGTTTCCAATGACTCTTTCTTCAACTTCTTTAGTCCTCCTGAAGGTAAACTGATCATTAGTTTTATCTGCATTAACTTTAAATGCAGTATGTACTTCATTCACTTGTTTTTTCTCTTTTTTCCACAGTTCCTGAAAGTGGAGACCTGGTAAGTCGCCTTATTTAAAAATAAGGGGGTGGAGGAGAAACACCAGTAGAAGAATTTATGCCTTTGTATACAAAATGTTTGAAATTGTTTGGGGATTTGTTAAACAGCTTTAGCTTTAACTTTTTCAGTATTTAACTGAGAGTACTTGTGATGAATAGTATGTATTTGAGTATTTGAGTTGGATGGTACAGTTCAGTTTAATAAACTTTAACAGCTTGTCCTTAGTGAAAGTTACCTTGTGGTAACAGATCTACAAATGTAGTGATCTTTGTTATTAGCCATTGATCTAATGGGTGGTGTAAGTCTCTCCCTTTGGGTGTTATTTGGATGATCTTCTCTAATGGCTGCAGGTAGCTGGTTTGTATTTTATGATGTTAAATTCCCAAGCTATTAACTCTTGGAGAAAGTAAAAAACAAGAATAGAAAACCGCAAGAACCTACTCTTCTGTGTGTGCTCTCTAGCAGAACACTCTGGTAGTAAGCCATGTTTTTGTAAGGAGGAAAACTACCATGAACACTTAACAGTACTGAATACATCATGAAGCTTGAGTGAGAAATCTGATGAAAGCCTCCAGAAGCATGGTGTTAGAACTCCAGTTGGCATGGACACTAAAAGCTGTTCATAATGTTAAAATAAAAAACAAGCTTTTTGAATTGAAGGTAACTTTTCAGATGGGAGACAGCAGAACATTTGGTGTATAATCATAGAATCATAGAATCATAGAATGGTTTGGGTTGGAAAGGACCTTAAAGATCATCAAGTTCCAACCCCCCTGCCATGGGCAGGGACACCCTCCACTAGACCAGGTTGCTCAAAGCCTCCTCCAGCCTGGCCTTGAACACCTCCAGGGATGGGGCATCCACAGCCTCCCTGGGCAGCCTGTTCCAGTGTCTCACCACCCTCATAGTGAAAAATTTCTTCCTAATGTCTAGTCTAAATTTACCCTCTTTTAGCTTATACCCGTTACCCCTTGTTCTCTCACTACACTCCCTGATAAAGAGTCCCTCCCCATCTCTCCTGTAGGCCCCCTTCAGGTACTGGAAGGCTGCTATTAAGTCTCCTCGGAGCCTTCTCTTCTCCAGGCTGAACAACCCCAACTCTTTCAGCCTGTCCTCATAGGGGAGGTGCTCCAGCCCTCTGATTAATTTTGTGGCTCTCCTCTGGACTCTCTCCAACAGGTCCATGTCTTTTTTATGTTGGGGGCCCCACATCTGAACACAGTACTCCAGGTGGGGTCTCACGAGAGCAGAGTAGAGGGGGAGAATCACCTCCCTTGACCTGCTGCTAATGCTTCTCTTGATGCAGCCCAGGACACGGTTGGCTTTCTGGGCTGCAAGCGCACACTGCCGGCTCATGTTGAGCTTCTCATCCACCAATACCCCCAAGTCCTTCTCCTCAGAGCTGCTCTCTATCCATTCTCTGCCCAGCCTGTATTTGTGCTTGGGATTGCCTCGACCCACGTGCAGGACCTTGCACTTGGCCTTGTTAAATTTCATGAGGTTTGCATGGGCCCACCTCTCCAGCCTGTCAAGGTCCCTCTGGATGGCATCCCTTCCCTCCAGCGTGTCCACCACACCACACAGCTTGGTGTCATCAGCAAACTTGCTGAGGGTGCACTCCATCCCACTGTCCATGTCTCCAACAAAGATGTTAAACAACACTGGTCCCAGTACTGACCCCTGTGGAACACCACTTGTCACTGGTCTCCACTTGGACATTGAGCCATTGACTGCCACTCTTTGAGTGCAGCCATCTAGCCAGTTCCTTATCCAGCGAGTGGTCCTTCCGTCAAATCCATGTTCCTCCAACTTAGAGACAAGGATGTCATGTGGGACTGTGTCAAAAGGGGTGAAAACCTGGGATTGGATCAGAGCATTTTTTAGGTGTTCAGGTGCTTCACATTGGCTTGCTTAATGAGAATCATGGAAGTGATGCACTGTAAGAATCAGAAGTAGCTTGCAAAATCTTTAATTAGATAGGCTTACCTGGCTAGTGTTTAGTTCTTAAGGGTGTTGTGCATACAAACTGAGAATCTGTGGGAGGTATTAAACAGTTTTTCTACTTAGAACAAAACCAAGTTGGAGGTGGGGGAACAATAAAAATTAAACTCCAGAATTTTGTATAATTAAGCTTACTGAAGAAGCAGCTGGGGGGTGCTTTATACATTATATATTGCATAATTATACATTGCATATATGATTATATATTGCACAATGCAAGTAGGCTGTTTAAAGTGTAAAACTTGACTCCACAATTTTAATTCTATAAAGCAAGTCCTGAACCAAAAAATATCAGCACATGGGATTTGTATAAACCTGACTACATAAGCTGGTAAACACAAATTGCACCATTTATGGTTTAGGAACTGATTCTGTTTTGTGCAGGATGATGATTCTGAGGCAATCCTTGCTGCAGACTTTGAAATAGGTCACTTCTTGCGTGAACGTATAGTCCCCCGATCAGTATTGTACTTCACAGGAGAAGCTATTGAAGATGATGATGATGATGTAAGTATAATGTTCTTTCAAAATGGTAAAAACTTTGAAATGTTGTTTAAAGACTTTGGCTAATTTCTGACTTACTATAATGTTGGTATCCTTAGAATGGGATGTATCAATGTTAGTTTCAGCTGAGCTTCCTAGAGTGTTCAGTAGAGAGCAGCACAAAGGTAATTAATCTTTGAAGCAGTGACTTCAGAGTTTTGTGGCGAAAGTAGCAGTAGAAGCTGAATGTTTAGAGGACATATGAGTTGAATTTTGTGTATAAGGCATTCCTAGAGTGGTATACCCAATACTTTGGTAGAACTATAATGACCTGCCAGACAACAAACATGTCTATTTATCTAGCTACTCAGGCTGTTCTTTGTGCTTACAGTGAATCATAGAATCACAGAATGTTAGGGATTGGAAGGGACCTCAAAAGATCTAGTCCAATCCCCCTGCCGGAGCAGCCCAGTGATCCTGGGCTACCATGTTCCTCAAGATTCAAGCCTGATCCTTTCAGGAGGGCACTCTTCTTAGGAAATTATAGATAAGCACATGCAAAGCATGCCAAAATAGTCAAAGCAAGTTCTACAAAAGCTTGAAATTAAATGCTTTAAAGGAACTAAGCTTGAAAAACAAACCACAAAACTTTATATAGGTAAAATATGTTCCCCTGTCTCCACATAAATGAGGGCAGTTTGACAGTTTGATTTGGTTAAGATAAGTGAAATGGTAGCCCTTAGCCAAAGCCTTGGCTCTGGGAGATAGAAGAGGAAAATGACTGGCCATACAGATTGCCTTAGGCTTTGAGACACCCTACTGGCTAGGAGTGTTATCACAGTCTGAGGTCTTCCAGTGTTGCATTTAAGGAACTTAAGGAAGACAGTTTTCTCTGCCAGAGCATAGTTTAAGAGTTTGAACATTGTTCATGCTGATGCATAAAGCGTTCTTAAATCTGTCAGGTATAAGAAGTTCCCTTAAAGCATAATACAGTGTAGTCTCTGGCGTCTGCTTGATTTATCTGGCTGTGCTTGAGCCATTTATGGCTGCATTTATGACACTATCGAAACTATTTATTTTCTTTCCTAGTATGATGAAGAAGGTGAAGAGGCAGATGATGAGGTAAGTTGACAGATGGCTTTGAGTTAAGTGGTTTCCCTTTTGTAGTTTATCTGGCATAAAAGTTCCTTTAGTTTTTGAATGTTCTGGACACTTTATTACTTATGAATGGAAGATACAACACATAGTTTTGTGGATCTAGGGTGAATATTTAAAAAAAAAGGCAAAGTAACAAAAAACCCAAATGAAAACAACCCTAAGGTGCCTTACAAATTAAGTTGCAACTGACATTGAAAGACGATATGCTTTGTAGAGGGTAAGCTAACATAATGTGCGTAACTTAAAGTGGTAATTAATGTATTTAGCAGTAGAATTTAGTCTTACTTTTCTTGAAAATGGCTCAGGAAGCTGAATGTGGATAAGCTAGAGAAATATAAATAAATGTTTTCTTTCAGGAGGGGGAAGAAGAAGCAGATGAAGAAAATGATCCCGATTACGACCCAAAAGTAAGGAATTAAAAAGAAAGTTTGTGTATGCATACACACACTTAGAAATTTATGTAGGTTAAATCTTGATTTTTAGTTTTAAGTATTTAATCAATAGTGAATAAGTATGGTGAGCATGGGTTGGCTGAGGCTGTTTCAGTTCCAGTTCTGACAAACTAATATTGATAGAGCAACTTTAAGAAAGTTCTTTCCCTAGGAATCATTTTGTGAAAGTAACTTTTGGCTTTGAGCACTGAAATTAGTCAGGCTTGGTTTTCTATGAACTTGTCTTGCAGCAAGTTGCTGCTAAAGATGAAAGTCATAGAATCATTAAGGTTGGAAAAGACCTCAAGGATCATCAAGTCCAACCCAACACCACCTAACTCACTAAACCATGTCCCTAAGCACCACATCTACACGTTTCTTGAACACCTCCAGGGATGGTGATTCCACCACTTCCCTGGGCAGACTGTTCCAATGCCTGATCAGTCTTTCAGTGAAGAAATTTTTTTCTAATATCTAGCCTAAACCTCCCCTGGCACAACTTGAGGCCATTTCCTCTTGTCCTGTCACTTCTTACTTTAGAGAAGAGGCCAGCACCCAGCTCACTACACCCTCCTTTCAGGTAACTGTAGAGAGTGATAAGGTCTCCTCTCAGCCTCCTCTTCTCTAGACTAAACAACCCCAGTTCCCTCAGCTGCTCCTCATAAGACCTGTGCCAGACCCTTCACCAGCTTTGTTGCCCTTCTCTGGACCCGCTCCAGCACCTCAATGTCCTTCTTGTGGTGAGGGGCCCAAAACTGAACACGGTATTCAAGATGTGGCCTCACCAGTGCTGAGTACAGGGGCACAATCCCTTCCCTAGTCCTGCTGGCCACACTATTTCTGATGCAGGCCAGGATGCTGTTGGCCTTCTTGGCCACACTGCTGGCTCATATTCAGCTGGCTGTCAACCAACACCCCTACGTCCCTCTCTACTGGGCAGCTTTCCAGCTACTCTGCCCCGAGCCTGTAGCTTTGCAGGGGGCTGTTGTGACCAAAGTGCAGGACCTGGCACTTGTCTTTATTGAACCTCATACAGTTGGCCTCAGCCCATCAGTCCAGCCTGTCCAGATCCCTCTGCAAAGCCTCCATACCCTCAAGGTGGTCAACACACCTGCTCAATTTGGTATCATCAGCAAACTTATTGAGGGAGCACTCAATCCCCTCATCCAGGTCATCGATAAAGATGTTAAACAGGACAGGCCCTAAAACCGATCTATAATATAAATGTTCTATAATGGTTATAAGGACATGCAGAAAACTGTGTAATCCAGGTTTGATTTTTGGGAACTTGTCAAGAGTTGACTCTGGCACAGATTCTCCCAGCGGATTACAAAACTGAGGCTTTTTCAGGGTAGATAACAGCAAGTCTTTTATTGCTTGAGGTAGCAGAAGTCAAGGTTCAGGAATGCATCTACAGCCAAGTACTGAAATGTGAACAGCCAAGAGCAACTGTCAGCTTTCTTATTCCATGGGAAGGGCAAATAACTAGCCAGGCTCAATTTGCTGGAGAAGTGATGCTGAGTCACTCAGTTCACAGCTTTTTCCTGGCAGAGGGAAAGGCATGTTTGGCCACCTGGAAGTACTTGATGGTGGTAGGTGTAAATTGCAGTCATGAAAATGAAGTCTGTGTGAACTAAAAATGTCTCCTGCAAAATGGGCTTGCAATTTCAAATGAGGAAGCAGCATATCTTTCATTAGGAATGGCTTGAGCTACAATCAAGTACTAAAAGAACTACATGATCTTAGGATTGTACCTAGAAAGATGTAGGGTATAGAGCTACTAATCAGAATGTACAATCTACTGGTGATGTTTCATCTGCTATAGTGTATTCAGATTTCTTTCTGTTCAAGAAAGCTTTGGAATCAGTGAAACAGCTCCAACATGGGTTTATTTCCACCACTTCAGGTTGCTTTTCTAGGCTAAACAAAACTGAGAAAGGGCAAGACTGTATTCTCAGTTTCAGAACTGTCACAGGGCTAGAGACAGTAGTGGTACTATAGCATATTGACCCAAGAATAAATAGTTGCAAGCTGATCAGACTGAAAGCCAGCTGAATTTCTTAAAGCGCAATGGTCCTAGAATAGGTCTTCAGACCAAGGTAATAGAGTAAAATTTGCAACTGAACGTTGTCCCCAAAAAACCTTTTCATTAAGTTCCTGTATTGCTGTGAAATATTGTTGGTTGTCTGTTTCAATATAATGGAAGAAATTTTCCACATTGGAATTTTCTAACAACCGGAACTTATTGCAAAAGATGTTTCCAGAGTGCTAACAACACACCATGAATTGCTGTTTCATTGCACTGCTCTACAGTGGCTTCTGCAGTAAGGTCATGCCCTTGTTGCTGACCTCAGGAAGCTTATTTTGCCTCAAACTGTTGTAGAAGGTCTGGATGCTGCTTTTGAGCTAAGCTGTTTGTTACTATGTGTAACAAACCTTTTTGCAGTTTTAATGTCTTTCAGAGTATCCCACTACAGCAGTTCTGAACATATTTTTGTTCTGGATCATATATGTATGCCCTAACAAAGCTATAATAAATGCATTGTGGATGCTGCTACATCCAGAGACAGTGGTACCACTACTACGTGACAATTAGTTTAAGGGAAAAGATGAGAGAAGAACCTGAATACTGGAACTTGAGAAAGTACACTTAGCAATATTAATAGCTCTTTTAGAGCACTGATATCTGTAAACTGATATTTCCTTTTTTCTCAACAGAAGGATCAAAACCCAGCAGAATGCAAGCAGCAGTGAAGCAGTGTGTATGTGGCCTTGAGGATTACCTGCACTGTAATAGCCTAAACACAACTATTAGTTACTTACAGCCTTATGTTTTGTATCTTGGTAGAGTTAAGTAACCAATTTGTTAAAAAAGGAAATCAAACACATAAGAACCAGTTTAAAATGTAGGGTCAATCTACCTAGCATTTTAACAATATAATTTTCTGCCAATATGTAGAATGCAGCAAATCCCCTAAAGCATGAATTCATCGCTACATAGTTTGGTTCTTGTGAAGTCTTTGTCATGTAGCTATTAGACTGCAGCTGATTATCAGAACTGTTAACTGAGACCAATATTTGTTTAGAGAAAACTCTCTCCTGAAGAACCAACCAAAGTATTTTTCAGCCCAGTAGTCTGAATGGGTTTAAGTCTGCTTGCACTAGCTGTGCCTTCATTACTTTGTTATAGAAATGGCAGTGACTTGTACTAACTAGGAGATGAAGATGCATTTTGAATTTGACTACTTGAGAAGACTAGTATAACTTGTTTAATTTCTAATGAGACCACATTAAACATTCATTCATAACTGTCAGCTTGTTTATGCTATGGGTTTTGTATTTTATGTGACATAGTGATCTACAAGAGAAACCTAGTCATCATATTAAAGTTATTGTTTACCACTGGGGTGTGAATAAAACCTAGTATTTTCAGAAGCTAGTCTTGTTTTATTATGATGTGTATATCTGCATGTATAAACTGGTAAGGCATATCTTTCATGCTGCAGTTCACTTTTTACTAGAAGCAAAAATTGAGAGTTAGTGAAAAGTAAATCATACAGTATTTTAAAAACAAACACAATAGTTTGGAAACTTTGATCCATACTTTCCACTTGCAGTATGACACTTGTGAATATGAGCTAGATATTTCAGTGACTGGTCAGCATTGCTATTTTGGAAAAGACAAGTTTTTAGAAGTGGGGCTAGATCTGATAAAGGACTTCGGTATTGCCATGCCTCACTCTAAGGCATTGGTGGTGGTTATGAAATCTGGTGCCAAGAAGGGTGCCTTGGACTTTCAGTCTGTGTAGACAGAGATAGGTTGTTCTGAACAAAATCTGTCCTACAGCCTAAGGGAGTGCTAGAACACTTAGCTGTATTCTAGTTTGTACTCACTGTATCAAGTACCTACAGAGGAGGAAACAAATCCCAAGGAATTCCTCTCTCCTCAACTAATGTTCTGTTCACTGTGCTTATGCTTGCACATTCTGGTTCCTAATTTGTCTATATTGGATGTTCATTGTCATTTGACATGTGAGCTAGAAGATCTATCTCATGCTAACTTTGCCTCTAGCCTAGCAGTGGAGGTGCTCTTGAGAAGTGGATTTGAATGCATCCAGCTTGAAAAGGCTATGAACAGATGTCTTCCATTTGAATTTTCCCAGTCAGTATGATGCTACCGCACTCTATGCGGTCTTGTCCTTTACATAAATATAGAAGTTCTGATCTAAGAAAGTACCCAGATAACTTTTTGAGGGATGGGAAGGTCCTCATAGGATTGGAAAGAAATGTCCACCCTAGCCGTGGATCTATTTTTGCTGTAGCTATGTGGTTTTTTTAAAACTTTTTTCCTTGCCACTGATATACTGACCTAGCCATAAAGGTGCTTGTTGAAAACAGTAGGGTAAGCAGGAGACACCAGCCACATGAGGATCCTCTGCCCCCCCCCCGAGAGGAAAGTCTTTGTGTGCTCTGACTAAACTGATTTTTTTTTTTTTTTAATAATTCCTGGAAGGCTTACATACCATACTACTTCATTTCAGAATCACTGTCAGGCTTCATCTTTCTCCTCTCCAGATACTTATGGATTTGGGAGAAGGAGCTCTTGTTATCTATAGCTGTATATAGAACACTACTGTCAAAGCTGTGCTCTTAGGTGTTTTTTAGGTAACCCGTAGATCATTGTGAAGAAAAATAGAGTAGTGAAAGGTTAACATCACACTCTGATAGCTGTGTGTTAAAGTAGATGTGGCTGTGTTCTTGTGATGACATAAATCCTGACAGAATATGCTTATCCTTTGAGACAGTGACTCTGGCAGGTGTTTTGGTATCACCTGGTCTCTTGTCTGAACATCTCCCTGGATTAAGTTTGTTTAAACTTAAGGGCATGCTCAGACCACACTGGTATGTTATGAGCTTGAGCAGTCATTAATACAGGTCTTTGGGGTTCATACTCTTGGGCATGAGAAGTATCTGTAGTCCTTACTTAGATCTAGCCCTTTTTTTTTTTTTTTTTTTTTTTTTTTTTTTTTTTTTTTTTTTTTTTTTTTTTTTTTTTTTTTTTAATTTTTTTTTTTTTTTTTTTTTTTTTTTTTACTAACAGCATCTGGCAACTTAAAAAGCATCTTAAAAAGACAAAGCACTGTTAGAAGTTGTCCGACAAATTTCAGAAGTCACTGTTATTAAGAAATGTGGCTTGTGTTTCAATTGCTTTCTCACTTAATATCTTTATATCATACAATGGGATACAATATTTGAAAAGATATTGAAGCTCACCTGCAGCCTGCAAGATCCAGAGCCATGAATTTGTCTCTGTTGACTTATTTTGATAAGCGTCTCTCTGGATTGACTTACTAGTTCCAAATCAGCAGTTCTTGTGCTCTCCAGACTGCAGCAAAAGGAAGGATTTAATCACACAAATTGAGGTGCCAGTTCTTATGGCATCGGATAAATAAAAGCTGGTTTGGTGCTTAATGTAGTTTTGTGATCAATTACACTTTTGTTTAGCAATTCTGAAAGGCAGTATGTAGCAGGAACATTAAACTTGCAACATTGGTTGGGGTATTGACTCATTCTTTTAACTTCTCATGAATTTATACCAGCTGTAGAGAAAACTGTTTCTTTAGTATTTGAGGAAAATAAGTCACCTTCTTGTTAAGAAGTTCAGCCTGGAAAGATGTGTTGATGAAATAGGATTTCTTGGTCATTTGTTGTAGTACTGCACCAAAGTTTAAGATCTGTGTGAATAATGTCTTCTGTCCAATTTTGGTTGCTGTATTGAAGGGAGAATTGTCTTAGGGGAAAAAATGGGGGATTGGTAAGGAAAGGGGTAGGAAAATTAACTGAGACTTTGTGTAAGAGGGAAAGGCACTCAGAGGCTTATGCTTGATGGAGAGGGATGCTTCTTGGTAATCCTTTGCTTTCAGCAAATGTAGATTAGATTACGTTAGCACTAAAGAGTTTTCCTGTCTGGTATAACTATTAATGGGGAAAAAAAAAAATTGAAAACAGTATCCTGAAATAAAGTAGTAGACCATATTTAAGTTTAGCATTCTTAAGTTTTACTTTCTGGAGAAGGGTGATATCAGGTGCAGTTAGAAGTGCTTACCTTGGTTTATTTAAACACTAGGCATATTGACGCTTCTTACCAATGTCTCCTGCATTTAACTAGGTTCATAAGATCAGATTCTTAGTTGGATTCTTGGAACTAATGTTTCCCAAGCTATATAGCAGATATAGTGATTTTGACATAGAATCACAGAATGGT
>VZTO01021410.1:1310-32538 GCA_013400615.1 Syrrhaptes paradoxus
GGGTTCTGAGTTTCTTCTTATCTCCAAGCATAAATTCTGTGTTGTTTCTGTATATTGACTGACGTACGGGTTCACAGGTCTTTCATGTATTTTAAAGGCCAAGCCAAAATCTTTTAAAGCACAACAATGTCTTTATACTAATAAAAATACTTTAGTTCCCCTCAACTCCATCTATTCTACTCGTACATAGCTTTTTTGTCTGACATTGTGAAAGAATTTTCACATTGGTAATATGAGCTTGGATGCACTCCCTGAGAAAACCACTTTGTTCAACAGTGTAAGTATCATTCATAGGTAAATATAAATATCACTGTATATTAAATAATGTGTATACATATCTGCACACGCAGGATTTGTTCCACTGTCTGGTTCAGCATTCACTACCTGCGCAGCAGAGCTGGGCTGGTACCCACAAAGTCTCAAAAACAGAGTTTGTTAGATGGTGTGATGGCTTATCTCGCTTAGCGTGTCAAACCCATCACCAACGGTGAACACTTTTGTGCCAAATAAACAACACAGGATATCTTTGGTCCCATGTAATGAATACTGCCTTTCTCAAATAACTAGTAAGGGGGTTTAGATCTGTACTAAGCCTTATTTTTCTTAATGGTCATCACTATTAGGTGGCTACGCCATTCTGTGATAGTTGCAACAGGAGTAGGGATGAATTTTCTTGTACAGACTTTGTTTTTCTTTCAGTGACAGCTAAAAAAACTCCTGTGTTTTCTAGTCTTAAGCACTGTGAAATCACAGAGCTTTTTTCAAACTGTGGTGTGCTATCTATATGATCTGTCTTTTGAAACATTTTTTTTATTCTGTTAAAATGTTAATCAGAGTTCACGGGAAATTTTTTCTTTCCTCTTTAATACAGAGAGATCCTGGTGTCTTACCTCAAGGAAAACTGTTTTGTGTCACCCTGTTGCAGGTGTGCCTTCAGGGTACTGTCCACTATTCAGAAGCCAGGCATTTCTCTTACTTGCATGCTGCTTTCCACAGCAGAAGCACTGAATGCCAAGTGTGGTTTTTTTTTTTTTNTTTTGGTTCTGTTTCCTGGTTTTGCTTATTGTTGGGATCAGTAGGTATCATTACTTTGATCCACTTCTGCTCTTCTTGCATTTCTCATGTATCTCTTAACGGTTTGAAGAGATGCTTGAAAGAGCACTATAGAGTGACATCTCAAGTCATCATGTGGTCCTGTTTCTAGTAAGGGAATCTTTAAAATCTCCACAACTATATGTGTTTGCCAGAGTTCCTAGTATAATTATGCATTTATCCATTTTGCATATTCTGCACATTTTTGCATTTATTGTTACTAAAATAAGTATTTATAGTGATGCTGTAAATTTAGCTAGTTTTACATGTAAATACAAGCTTGCTTCCTGTTGCCTTCTGCAAATAATTTATGCCTCTGTTTCTCCGCCTGGTTCCATGTAGATTGCTAGGATCTCAGACACCACCAGAATTCACTGTGTTTTAGAAGAACTTGAGTTGTTAAAAGTTAGCTCTTATTGAGGTATTCAGATTCTAGACCGTTCTGCAATTTTAATAATGCTACCTTTTGCTGGCATATCTTAAGATTTCATTTTTATTTACAAATTATTGTAAAAAAACCTATTGCTATCTATGAAATCTCTAAAAAAAAAGTCTCAGTGAATATGAATTCAAACCTAACAGACACTGGCTGGTATGCAAGTGGAATTATGTCACACAGGCTTCTATCTGAAACTGGTTTACCTGCTCCAGAACCATGGCCGCTAGGGAACTGAGATCTAAGTTCCTGATTTCCTGACATTATCTGCCACCTTTACAATTAGTCTGTCAGTCCAGGAAGGAGACAAATGTGTACTTCACCAGAAACTTCCTACACTTGAAAGCTTCCTTCCTTCCTGCCTTCCTTCCTCCCTGCCTGCCTTCCTTCCTTTCTCCCTCCCTGCCTTCTTGAGAACCAAAGGCTTCTGTGGCTCATAGCTGCCAACCAGCTGGGCTTCCTCAGACTACTTCCTCACAGAGAATTTTAAGATTTATTTTCAAGCAAAAGTAAAGCAAAATGAAACATAAATTCTAAAAAAAAAAGTGTAATTGAACAAATATACCTGGAAGTACAGAAGTATCTTTGTATTTTGGGAAGAGCAGGCAAGTGTTGTCTTCTAAGGTCAAGAAGAGCAACATGATCTGAAATGTCACTAGCACGAAATGTACCGCATTTCAGGGTACAGATCAGGGTACACTCTGCTCAGTGAAATTAATTTGACAAGTATACATGCATCTTAAATCTCTAGTATTTCAATGACTGAAAAACAAAGAGGGAGATAAGCATGAAAAAAAATCAAAGTTTGAATATAAATCAACATTTTGAAGACCACAAACTATTTTTATATTATAGACAGCAGAATACTTTTAGCCATCAAAGAGAATAAGAAAAGGGAAAAAAACTCCCCACACTCTAAATAAAAAAAATTCCTACAATAAAGAGAGAAACAAAGACAAGAATAATGACACAATGATATGGACCTCGTGAAATTTCATACTATACTTATTACTTATAGATTGTATTTGCCACTGTCATATATTATGACAAGAAAAGCCATAGATAAAGAAATAGCTTCTAATCAGAGCACAAATGATCTACTTTTAGGACAGGAAAAATAAAATGATAGAGGAGAAATTTCATATAATATTGAAAGCTGAACTATTGTTACTGCCTTAATATAGTATAAAACAAAAGACTGTGATCTGACCTGTGTGTTAGTGACTGGTAACCTTTGAAGGTGAGAATGTGCTAGCAACATGGAGATTAAATTACTAATTTTCATTAAAGATAGATGAACCTGAATGGGGAGTTCAGGGAACACGGACTCAAACTGTTCTCTGTGAATACGGTCCCTAGGTCTGCCAGGTCTCCCAGGGAGCAAGCAGCACAGCACAGGCACCTTCAAATTTTGATGTTATAGAATTTGCCATTTACAAATCTGACTGATTCATGGGAAAGGACTCAAGTGTGTGTCAAGGTGTGAGAGAATGCAATCTTACAGGAAGATTTCCCTTTTTCTGTTCAGCAAAGTGCTGTAAACATTTTTTCTACCAAAGAACTGTTCTATAAACAATTTTGTCACCATGACTGGATTGCGCAGAACATCCTGGAAGGCACCGGTTGTTTGTCTGTTAAAAATGCCTTCTGTCGGATTGGAAGATTCAGGCTGTGGGTATAAAAGGAGCTGCTCTTTATCCCGCAGTTTCTGTCTTACTGACATTAGTTGTGATTCTGTTGGTAGCAGTCGCTGTTTAAGGCTTGCCATGCTTTGTGATGTCTTTGCCATCAGGTTTTAGGGAAAGTGGGAGTTATGGAGATGCTTGTTCTGAGTTTCCATGGTTTATATTACAAAGAACTGTGAAACTACAGACAATGTCTGGTGTGGGGGAGGAGGGAAGGGGCTGAAATAGAAAAATGTTTTTCTTCCCTGGCAGTGATGAACTCCCATACAGATACACACACACAAGCCATACCACTAACTACTAAAATCAGTCTGAGTGGTTTTGACTGATTGTATCTGTGCTGTTTTGTCTTTTTCTATGTTTTAAATTGTAAGTCGTTGTACTGTTTACAGAAATATTGGAAAATCAGCCCATTAGACAGAAACTTTAATTTCATTTATGAGGGATGTGATTATTTTGGTTTTGAAATTTATAAATCTCTCTCTTAACGCTTTCAGACTAAGGACTGAGCAACAGATATGCAGAGCCATTGATGCTCACTTCAGCAAACATCATGTCAGTCACAATCCTTAACCAATGCTTTACCTTCAGTGTGTGGTCTTGCCCTCAGTGGGCCTGATTACCGACTGGGGAACAAGAAACATATGCTCCAAATCACAGTTCAGTTTACTGAAAATGTTTGAACACTGACATCTACAAATGTGTGCATAAGCTTTTTCAAATCTCTCAGGACATTAATTACCAGGTCTTTGGTCTACTTTAGAGCTAAGCAGAAATTGAACTATCAATGGATTTGGAACTGTCTATGAACTGTATCACTAAGGGTTTTGAAACTTTCAAATCAAATATGAAACTTTATGACAGGCACAAAGGCACTACTAAAGGATGAAAATTTACTTGGCTGATGTGACAGGTATTATATGGGTGGGTATGACAAAAAGCAGGAATTTTTTTCACTCCCTTTAAGAGCATTCTGTGCAAGAGCAATGGGAAAGCCTGCTGTGGGTCTGACATGTTACTGAGTGTGTTACGCCCTTCCACTGTATTTTAGTTTTCCAAGCAGGCAAAGAAGAACAAACCCAGTATTTCCCTAGAACATGGACACTAGTTTATGTCCAAATTACTACATTAAATATGGGAGATACACTAGGAAGTGTGTAAGCAGCAATGGCTGTAATATTAAAACATGTATATTTTTGAAGTACATTAGAACAGCATTTTAACCCTTTTATTGCAGGTTTTTTACTTAGCAGGGTATGACTCCCCTCAGTATCACATTTATTCCTTCACAAATAGAACAGCTGGAGAGCTCTGAGAACTTGTTACACGCTTCTTGATTCAGTGCTGAATTCCCAACACTGAAACACTAGAAAGCAAAACCCTGAAAAGCCCCCTGTGTTCCAAGCCCTAAGCCAGTGGACTCACTGATGTTTTTAGTGATGAAAACGTGCAGAGTCAAGGGCTTAGACACAAAACTGTTTTTTCAAGCTGCTTAAAAACTGTTCAATGAATATCTGAAAATGAAAACACAGAGTGACTAGTCATGTTTTAAAATACAGGTATGAGGGCAGGTAGATTAGATTACATTTTCAAAGCCATATAGTGTCAAAGTTCTTGCTATTTTAAATGTTAGTGGAAACTGATGATTCAAGTGATTTAATTTCTGAAAATTCCAGCCATTAGTTGTCAATATAGGATTAAAACACAGCTCAGTCTTCTCTCATGGATAGACCTCTTTCCTTACAATAGCAATTTTTCACGTCATAAGGGCATGGTTGGGAAATAATTTCAAATGAATGATCTTAAGGTTTCTTCCTTTACGACAGTTTTACTGTGTCTGGGATATTTCCACAAATTTTAACAGATTAAATATTTACATACAATTTAAAATAGTTTTACTTTATCAAATTAGGTATATCTCACAGATCAACCAGTTAGATGTGGAATTTACCGTAAGGCTCAAAAGCAACACTACAGTAAGCAAACCATACAGCTCTCTTTTCCTTTTCAGCTCTTCCGTGACCATCAGTTTTACCACATATTTTCAACTCCTGTGGACACTTCTCAATAAGAATAGAACTTGTCTCACAGATATGATACACCTTCTTTCTAAAATAATGCTCTGAATTTTAGATAAAAGCTTTGCATTATAAATGTACAAAGCATTCTGCCAGGGAGTGTAATAAATCTGCCTTCAAATATCACTCTGATGTATAATGTATAACAAAAAAGAATAGAACCATTTAAAAAGAAATAGGCACTTTTCCATCTTACTATCTTTAAAATCTTTCCTAACCCTTCAAAATGTGGATGGCCAGTTTCCAATCAGAACTAGAAAAATGGGTAAGCACTGCACTTAACTTCCTAACTTTAACAGGGGTCTTTAAATAACAAAAATTAGCCTCGCTTTAAAAAATAGAGAAAAAGTACTTTCTTTTTCTAAGTACAATGACTACACTCATTTCATGGTGAAGTCATCCCTTTATCTGATAGCTCATTCACTCTGTTCCTTTCAAAATGTCACACTTTCAGAATATAAGAAAACAAAAACCTGAAGTGTTCCCGTGATAGCTTTCAGATACTGTACTCCTGAGATATCTTTCAGATACTATACACCTGATATATCTTTTATCTTTTTTTTTCATACTGTACATGCAGGGCTTTTGTTTCGCAAGATATTTGCAAGCAGGTTTATTTTTCATGTTAGAAAAGCCATGTAATTAAAAAAATGGACCGTAACCATCTTTTTTAATGTTGGAAAGATGTATTTTACGCTTATCTCTGCCCCTCTACAGACAAGAGTTTAGGAAAGTATTGTATTAAAAGGAAGAGGGTGGGTTTTGTTTTCTTGATATAGTACAATTTTGTTTCCAGCAGCAAAATAAGGTCGGTTTTCAAAGGGAGTCTGAACAGGAACTAAGGGATTGAGGCAATCAAAGGTATTTAATTCCACAGAAGTTGGAGATCAGCTCTATCAGAGTATTTTGTGTTACTATCTACACTGTTATACAGAAATCCTAAAGTAATAAAATGTCACAGCCCATTGTTCCATTTTATGAAACAAAATAATTAATTCTAAAAAGCCACTTCTATCAAACATCTAGTCTATTGAAAATTTGAGAAATTTAATGTAGCCATACTCCTATTACAACAAGAAATTAGGAAGCAGTGATATAGAAGAGTTACAGGCATGGTTTTGTAGCCTTTATGTAAGTAATTCTTATGTGCACAAGCAGCCCTATTAATACTGATGGAATTACTCGTGTGAATAACAACTACTGTGTAAGTCAGGGCTGCAGAATCCGATCATATATGACTTGCCCAGGTAGGGAATCTATTGCAAAACCAAAAATAGCAGCAAGTTTACTGCTTATTCCTGTGCTTCACTTCCAGGACTAAAATTCTTGCCACAGTGATAAAATATAGAAATAGGAAAAGGTAAATAGAATGTAAAGAAATATTCAAACTTGGGTCTTGAGTTCTTATATGCAGGAGTAGTCTCATTTTCTCTCATTGGACCATTTATAATAGACAATAATGGATAATAAAATCTGCAGAAGTTACTGAGATCTTAATTCTCTCAAATTCTTGACTGCATTTTGTCACTGTTTTGTTTCCCATTTTCCCTGTTAATAAAATTAATCATATAGCTTGTCCCTTTTAACACTGGTAGAGAGGAAAACTGAAAGAATTTGCTATTCTAATACAATATACAATTCACTGTATGCATTAAAGTATGCATGCCCTCTTCTTCGAAAGGCAGTTTTTGAATGATTCATGAAAAAAGTAATCTACATCAATAAAAAAACAGCTTTGTGAAATTCATAGGAAAACACATTTTGGAATGTGCAGAATGGACAAAAGAACTGACATTTTAATTCTCTCCATTCCCTTTTTTTTTTTTTTCCCCATTTTCTTCTCCCCTGCTCCCAACATTTCTGAGAGTGTATACTAAACCTTCCATCTTTAATTTTATATTGTCTGTATCTAATATGCATGGAAGTTGTGTGCATTATAATCCATAAAAATGTTATTTATAAAAATTGCAACACCAGCAACATACATCAAAGGTAGAACAGGAGTGATAAAGTAAATTCTCTATATGAAAATGTGCAGGGTTTCTAGAAATACTAATTTGACACGAGGCTAAACCAAGCAAAGTGAAATCTAAAGCCCTGGGACTCCTACAGTCAACTGACTTATTCCTAAACATTGCCAAGCTGTGAAAGAAAAGCACGTGCTGCCCCATGTTGTCCTTCAGTTATTCTGAACAGTTCTGGTATCTTTGACTATTGTCATACTTACAATTCACCAAATAAATGTAGTTGCTTCTGAAGAATACAGACTTTCCTGTTGCTACAGTTATTATTTCACCATGTGAAAACCAGCAGTTAAACCACTATCATCTACATTGGCTATTATTTACTTTAGCCCTCAATGACCAGATAGTGTCACACTCTAAACCAGTGTTCTTTTCCTGCTTTTTGCCTCTTGTTTCATATGAATTCATCACTGTGAAGCTTTGCTTTTACTGGATTATCCTCTTACCAGAACAGGAACCATGAGTTCCCAAAGAAAATTCAGGCAATTCAGTGGAAACATTTGTATTGAAAGTAGTGGTAACGAAATCACCAGCTTTTCTGGGTGTGTGGAAAGAATAAGTCTGTAGCTAATAAATCAGATTGCAGTTTAATATTATGTATTATCAACCGGCTTATTACTGATCTTCAAAATGTCTCTAATTCATACCATTTATATTTCCTACGGAGAGCACATAAGGTAAAGTCCTTAACAGGAGACTCTTAATCATGTAGACGTTTGAGGTGCCTAGAATAGTATCCATCTGATTGCATTCTATAGTCTAATTGTAGTCAACGGATGCCCTTAATGGCAGTTGCCAACTGCTAATTTTGCCTTATGGTACTTTACTTGTAATCTCAGCAAACAAAATCAGCAACTCTTCCTGTTTAATTCTGAATAATGCTCTTTGCATAATATGTTTGGGGAAATTCATCACATGAATATTTCTTTGACTGAATACATTATCCTAAATAAATCAGGATATGTATGTGTATTTACTGTAAATGTACAATATCCTTAAATAAAATGGGGGACATCTAAGATATAGAAGGAATTTTTCATGTGCATACTTTTTGCATATTTTGTGCAGAAGTTTAACATTTATCACATAAAAGCTTTACTCTTTTCACTGATCAGTATGAGAAGTTGTAGAAATAGAGTTTGAGCGTGTAAACTATTGTCTACATTAATTACTCTGAATACTATACAAGTGATGAGTTCCAAAGGGTGAAGATTTAAAAGAGTTATTTCTTGGACTTGGAAGGCTTTTGATTTATTTATTTTTAAATTCCAGTCAGATTTACATCTCTCACGCACTAGGACACTTTTCATCCTTTGACAGTGTAAAGAGACCAGTATAGTAAATGAGCAATGTGAAATTATATTTACGTGGATGAAAATTAGAACCAAAATGGCTGATGGGTCTGGTTCTGATCATTTACACCAGTGTTACAGCTCTGCAGCCCAAGTCCAATTAGCAGAGTTAATAATGATTGATCTGTCTCATGGAAGGGGGGGTGTCACATTCTCTCTTGCGCTGAGTAAGTGTTGGAGCCAGCGAGATGGCAGAGATATGTGATCAGCTCCCTGATTTGAAGGCCAGGCCTGGCTCCAATGAAATTGGAAGCTGCTGCCAAGGAGCTTAGTGTTGTCAGGTCCTGGGCATGGCGCCACTGGAAAATAGCCACGTTGGAGATCTGTTCTGCTGTCCCAGCTCACCCCACATGCTGGAAGGAGGCATGGAAATGCAGAGCCCAGCTGCAGTGCAGATGCATCAGCTCAGATGCCTGCTCTCTGGAATACTTGTTTCTGCGTTATAGCACAAAGGGACCAAAACCTAGCTTCTGAATCTGTTATTCTAAAACAAGCAGCTTATTAATGGAAAAGGAGAAGCAGAATTAGACAAAAGTGGAAATAAAGTGGGTGCTCAAGAATACAGAACTGTAGACAGCTGAGCAAAAAATTCCCTGTGCAGTAAGTGGAAAGTCTGAGCCCAATACATAGGTCGATGGCAGAGCTGGAGTCAGTAGGTGAACCACTACCCGTTTGCTCCAATTTATAATCACCATCAGGATCTTTCAGAGGCGATGGATGCAAGATACCCGTTCTTCCACCATGTGGCATTTATCTTGATATCTGTATTTCTTCATACCTAGTACTGGTAAAAGAATTTCATATTCCATTTTTCATCAAAAATGGCATGGTTTTAATCAGATCAACCTAAGCCTGTGTGATTTTAGCAGTATTTTTTTAATTCTTATATTTTATTTCTTTAATTATAGCTTTACTGTGTTTTAATTAAAAATACTAAAAGAGGACTTGACCTGCAAGCCACCTTTTTGTTTTAAAATGTGTCTATTGTAATAGCTTAGAAACCCTTTCCAATTCTTTCCTTAGTAGGCAATTGCTTGAATTGAATGAATAATTTTTGTTTTCCACAAACCAACATTTTTCTAATGAAAGAAAATTGAAAATTTCCCAGCCAGTTCTAAATTTAAACAACTTAGCTTTACTGTGCTTGCACTTCTTTTGTGTCTGGTTTCTTCAAACACTGTGGCAAATTAGTTTACAGAAAGAAATATTGGAAAAAACAGCAAATAGTGATATAATGGTGGAAAATAATCAAATCAACATTTCAGATTCCAGTAGCTAATACACAGCACAAATGTGAGACTCAGAAGTAAACCCACCTAGATGTTTTGCAGGTGCCGCGTGACCTACACACCTGATTAAATCAACTTTAAGGACTTAACGTTTCACATGAGATTGCTTGCGAACTCAAGCAAGTTACAGCTTCAGAATTATTTTTAAAACATTATCTGTTTTACCCCCTCCTCCCCCTGTATTATTTATTTGATCATTTATTTGGGGAGAAAATTCAAACAGAAATGAAGTTGTGACTTCATTATATAAACATCTTCAGTGTCATGAGATGCGCTTCCCACCAACAGGTTACTGACAGGATAAAGAAAGGTTAACTTAGATGCTTTTTTTAAAAATCATAATTATAATCTGCTTTTTACAAGCACATTTACACACTGTGTACTCTAGTTTGCACACTTCACATTCATGTCACATCCCGGAGCCAATCCAAATTAGTATCAACGGAGAGGAAAGAAGAACACACAGAATGTAAAATTGCCTATAAAACATTATGATATGGTGAGGAAGGTTACTGGCTGCACATCCTGCTTGCTATTTTGAGTAATTGAAAAAATTAGCTTCAGACATGGCCACAGATGTTCCAGGCTCATGATATTCAGACCCATCTTTTTCACTTGAACAATTTGTGCAGGCCAGCATTTAGCCTCAAAACCAAACATGCAGCTCCAATCCTCACAAAGAGAAAACAAATGAACTGCATTTACAGTAGGCTTTAAATTTGCCACTGAGACTCAGTCTGATACAAAAGGTCAGGAAAGGAAGGATATTCTGTGTAGTTACAGGAGCTTTTGACATAGTAGTTTCTCTTCACAAAAGAGTGATCCTTTTATGACACTTAAGAAATGAAAAATGCTACCAGTATGCTACCAGAGCATAGCTTTCTTAACATTGAATTTCAGCACTGTATCACCAGCCGTATCTATATAGCCATGAGGTGTTTTGGGGGGAAAGGGGAGGGGGAAAAACCATTTTTATGGAGCCAAAATAAGAGTCAGTATACCCTAAGGAGCTTGCTATCTTCATATGAACTTATGCATACGCCTCCTAAGGCAAGGTGTGTATCAAAAAATATTGCTGGTGACAATGAAGAGCTCCAACGATGACTAAAGGATGGAGTAGGAAGTGTTCACTGACTGAAAAAAGACTCTGGGTGAGCCGGAAAGGAGAGAGAGTTGTAAAATAAAGGGGCAGAGCCAGCATTTTGAAGCTCAAGATGGAGAATAAAAAGCAACTAGTTCTGTGTTTTCTGTACACACACAGCTTGTCCTTTCAGTGGGAGAAACTTCGGTTACTATGAGAAGGGAGGACGTGCCCGCTTTCAGGCAAACCCATCTGCCATAACACCTCTCAGCGCTGCTCAGATCGGTGCTGGTGAAAGTCTAGTACAACTTTACTGCCAGGATCAAAACTTGTACAAGACAAATTAAGAAATTTAGTTCTCAAGGAAGTAAGAAGGCACCTTGTGGAATTTTCAGGAGGATGTTAATTGTGTGATACTTGCTGATTGTCACTGGAGTTACTGTAGACGCCTAAATACTCTTGGAAAATCACAGAACCATAAATCCCTAGGCATCCAACTACCTGAAAACATTTGGTTCTCAAACCCTGGAGATATTTAAGAGAGATTCAGGCAGACTCAGTGAGCAACTTAGAAGTCAGGAAAAAAAAAAGGTCACTAACTTTCTTAGCAGATTAACTTTTTCCTTATCATATTATGGTACATTCTATTGCACAGCCGTTTCTGAAATAGCTTAGTGTAACTGATGCACAAAAAATTATGATTGACTCAGAAGAAACATGCTTTTAAAAATTCAGGACAAGATATTTAGGCTAATAACATTTCTGAACAGCTCATTTGGGAGAAAAGGTACTTACTTGTACACATTTGGCAAGCATGCTATATTGCATCTACATGAAAAAAGAGTAAGAACAAGCAAAGCATTACATGATATTAAACAAGATCAGGTGCTGTTCTTGAATAATGCATTCAGCTACACTTGTTCCTATTCAGAACTGAAAAATAATTATTAACATGCTATATTTAAAATATGAAATATTTAACTGAACTTAAACAAGAAGATGTTAGCAATAAAAGACTGGTTTCACAAAGCTGTTAAAGAGAAAACCATCAGAGGGAAAAAAAAACAACAAACAAACCTAAGAATGACAATTAAGAAGGTATCACTGAGAAGGCAGGCAACAGAGCACAAAACACTGTACACCAAATCAAATGTATTTCAGCCTACAGTGGATACAGACACTTATTTTGATTCAGGACATGTTTTTTTTAAGCATTATTCTGGTAAGTAATCTCTACATTATAAGAGTCCTGAAGATCAGCTGGGACATTGGTGGTTATTCTGGCAGATAAGGACAACCAAATTTTTGTCTAATAACAGGAATGAGGACTGCCACTGATCAGCCCAAGCTGGAGCACGGTGGTGTGCTATTCTAGATATATTGCCAATGAGGTCAGAAGTATCAGTGTGTTAAAAAAAGATAAATATTTATATTTTAGCCTTCTCCTAGGGAAGAAAAAGCCTACTTTCTAGGCCTTTGTGTAATTTCCTACTTCATAAATGTTTTCTTCATAACAAATACCAAATGTGAAGTGCCATGAAAATTCCACTAAGTTATTTCAATTTTAGGATTATGGGAATACACAAATGAAAGATGTTCTTTTTCTTTTAAAGCTGAATATTACAACATAGCCAGCCATGAGAAAGTCTCTCTTAACATTATCTGTCATACGGAAACCCCTGATGTGCCAGGTTGTCTTCTATTCATCCCAGCTATACAAACTTGAAACTACTGCAGATTCAGGATTTAGCTCTGCTCTGTGCAGGACTGCATGATTTTCCATTCCTCACTATCATTTATTTTATGCAATACAATTGAGGTAAATTCTTGACTCTACCCTAGACACCTGGTTATATTCAAGTTGGCTGAGGTGTGCAGACCCTGTATCTATACCAAGTTGAGGAAGTCTTAAAAACAACTACATGTTTTAAAAGCTTTTGATATAGATTTGTCCAAGAAAAGTCTCAGTAGCTAGATTTTAAATTAACCTTGAATGTATATTGCAAGGCAGTACCTGTGTGTGGTCCAAATCTCCAAACTATTTTTCATATGGAAAAATAAAAAAGATAGTTTTGCTTGTTTGGGGTAGATGAATTAATATTTCAGTGATATAAATCACATTCGTCTTGTATTTTCAGATAACAGGGAGATCTGCATAACTTTATTTTTTTAATAGGAAGTTTGGGAAATGCATCAGCTTCTTTCTTTGGAAAATCTGCATTTCAGTTACCTCTTACAAAGAGTTATTTGTAAATCCATACACATATCTAACAGGTCACGCGCTGTCCCACTGTATCCTATGCAGTGGTTTTCCAGAAAATTATGATCCTCTCCATATCCAGCCATAGTTCTGATTCAGCCACAGGTATGTATGAGCTGAAGGGCAGGTATACCTACAGGAGTGTAAAATTTGAAATGGAGCCAAGGAAGGTCAGAGTTCGCATTGATTGAGCTAACTGATGCTTATCCTTTTTTAAGTAGTGAAAACTTTGGATCGACTAGCAGTATATCAATGCGAATTGTACATCATAAATCAGAAAATACTTGGGATACAGCTGGTACAAGGTCAGTATTCAAACTTCAGCGCTCTGAGCTGTCAAGTGGAACAGCACATTAATATTTTTTCTCTTTTGCATCAGATGAACAGTTAATTTGACAAAACCAAGCTTTAACATTAAAGAGATTTCTTATGGTTTAAATTTTCATAGTGTTCTTGCTTGTATTTTTGGTTACATTGCAAGATTTATACTTCTTTAATACAGTTATCAATACATTTTTCTTCTAACGTAATTTAGAATTACTTACTACCTTCATGTTGTTTGAAGCCACCCTATCAATCCTGAATTTTTTTTTTTAATCTTTTGAATTCAAAACTGTAATCATAGTGTGTTGTTTCCTTTCCCCCTTTCTCTGTAGCTGCTTTCTGTGGGTTTCTCTCACTTACTGCTGCTCCAGAGGGGGTTTCACAGCGACAGACACCACAGCACTCTGACCGATTATTTCTACTGTGTGCATACTTTATGCCCAGGGTTCAGACATGTTGGTTTTTGTTTTTTTTTTTTCCCCTCTTAAGTGATTCAAACCCCTTTTAATTTGTAAGAAAACACATTAGGCATAACGTTTTTTTAACCATGATATGTTATGATATCTTCTTCAAATTGTATTCCTGCCCTGTTTAGATAGACGCTGGAGTGTTGGGAGCAATTAACATAACTCACAGAACTAATTTCCTCTGGTTCTTTAACTCGGTATTTATGGCTTTCAAAAGAGTGGATCTGTGCTGTAAGGATTAGTACAGTCCATACATTTTAGTTGTCTGACTTTTCTTTTTAAGAAATTAAGATAAGAAAAATTCAGTGGTGGCTGCAACTCACAGGGAAAAAAAATACTTTGTGAAGGGGTTTTTTTCTCTCCCCCTTCCTTTTCCTACTTAAACAAAATCATGCTTTTAAGTTATGTCTTAGGACTGCTTTGGCATCTCCTCTGCAGCTGGTCCCCCTGCAAACTGCCCCTTTAGGGCAGGTCCGCTCGCCCCTGCTGCCAGCCCTGGGCCACCAACAGCTGCTCGTGGCCCTGACTGGCCGCACCTGGGCCCTGCCCGGCCCCAGTTGCCTTAGCGCACCTCAGGCCTTCCGCCCCTCGTCCCTGAGGCTCCGTGCAGCTGGACCTGCCTTGTTTCCTCGCCTTTGCCGACAGCAGCCGTTGCACGATACCACCCGGGCCCCGGTGCTGCGGTGGACGACGAGCTGGTCGCCGCCTGCGCTGCCGCCGTTCCCGCCCGGCCGCTGCTAAGGGGCCGCCCCGCGCCTGCGGCCGCCGCCAGGTTCCGCTGGTGTTGGTAAGCACGTTTCTCCGTGTCAACTTGCATTTGCTGTGGGGTGTTGATGGTGGCCTTTAACGCTCGGTTAAAGAAGCGTGGCTCCCAGGGCCACCCTTGGTGACTTTTGCTGAGGTGGGAAACCGGCCCCGTCGCGGCCCCTCCCGGGTGCCCCGGCCCGGCCTATGCCGCAGCCGCTGCCCAGCCGCCGTCTCGGGCCGTGCCCCGGGGGAGGCGCCCCGCGGGGGGCAGGGGTGAGATCCTCCGAGACTGCATCAGGCACCGGGCGGGTGTCCTGGGCGCTGAGCCCGGGCTTCGTGTGTTTGGTGGCTCTTAAAGTGGGTGTTGTGGTACTCCTTCTGCACTCCTCCGAGCACCCACTGAGGGCCTCGAACTCAGACCTCATTTGTTTTCCTTTGAAACACCTCCCCTTCATTTAACATTTTGCACAAAATACGTATAAATCCCTCACCAAACCCAAACCTAGTGAAAGCACATATCCTACTATGAAAAATAATCTGAATGTTGGCTTCCTTCTTCCCGTTCTGTGCCTGGATGCGCTTTGGCGAGCCTTGCTCTTCTGTTCATCATCTCCCAGAGCCAGTTTCATTTTAATTTGTTTAATCAGCATCACCTCTGGCATCCCAAGCTGCTATCGATAGCTAGCTGTCTACTGCAAGAAGAGATGCAAATGCAAGGAATACAGTTACTGCGGTCAGGGATTTTTGGGACATGTGATGCATAGACCATCTCCTCCCACCCATGACCTCTTTACGTTCTATAGCAAGAAAAATAATTACTCACAAAGGAGTATAAGTTTTAATGGATTTTTGCTGTTTTCTAATATAACCTGGCAATGAAAAGATCAAAAACTAGCCAGTGCTAGGGAATTTAAAGGTGTATTTTGCAACTGGCAGTCTGAGTTTACAATAGTTGGGACACATCTTTCCTTACTATGGTTGTAAGATGGGTTACTGATTCATTTCTCTCCTGGGCTGCTGGCTCTGTGGGCTAGGAATCTTGACTGTAGCTCATGTGAGTGGGAAGCACTGGGGGGGACATGTATGTTTCAGCACAAACAGGATGCAGTTGGAGTGAAAGTATCAACATGCGTGCATTTGTTTTGGAAACTTACCATCCGTTGTTGAACTACTCTGTGCAACTGGCAACAAAATGTTTACTGGCTGTCTGCAGCAGATGGGACATACACACTGTACCTTGTTTTTCCTCTTTGTTGGGGGGAGGAGGGAACAGCAACCTGCTGCCACGGAGAAAAAGATAGCTACTTCAGTGAACTTCTGAACATCTTATCACAGTCATTGGCAAAATTATTTGGCATTCCAACCATATTTTCTAGTGTAATAATGCATTTTTATTAATAATGTGGTTCTAGATGTAGAGTAGAAAAATGTTCTGTTATAAATGAATATATTCCATCGTTCAGGCCATGTGGGAAAAGGGAAGAAGTGGCTTGGAATAAAAAGGTTTTACCTTGTAAACTACCAGTGCTGTGCTCGCTGAAGCTACAAAGTGTACACCTAATGTAAATCATGAGAATGCAAAGTGTCCTGTAAGATGCCACTGTAAAAGGGAAGGATGCTATGCCCTGTATGTAGGTACATGGGTGATGTGTATCACAGCAATGACTAAAAGACTTCAAGGGTCCACAGCTGTGTAAGGGTGTTTGTTTATTTTCATCTGTTAAGCCTAGGTCCTGCTAGAGAACTACAACATAGTGGACTCGGGTTGGATTCTCTGAAGAATTAGTGGCTAATTGGCCATTTAATGAATGGGGCAAGTACTTGGGCCTGTTACGTACAGACGCTATGCTGTGGTGATGTTCTCGGAGTTCCGAGCATCACAGAGTTACTCAGATTTCTCAAAAGAATTGTTTCAGGATGTCAGACTCTGACACACCTCGGGACCTTTTTTTTTCCTTGTCCTATTTATGAGCTTTTTTTCCTCGTAATCATGGGAACTAGAAACTTACTATCTGCTGTGTTAAAGATTGATGTCATCAAGGGGCTAAAACTGCCTTTTCCTGTCTTTCCCATCCTCTTGTATGTGTTTAGTACTTTGTATGTAGTCGGAAGACACAGGAGTTATGAATTAAGATTGGTAGACTAGCCTGAGTGTATGTAATGGTCTCGGTCAGCCCACAGAAAGTACACGGTGGAAGCTGGATGGTTTCTCAGCCCACAATCCATATGCTGAATGCTGTAGCTTGGAGTGTGTCTGATGTGGAAGCTTATTTAAGAGAATTGGCAGTGAGATAATTTGGCAAAAAAAATCTTCTTGAAAGTCAACCAGAGAAAGCGGAGGAAGGTATGGAAATACAGAAGGACTTCTGCCAGCACTTATGTGGCCCAGCAGGAATCAATTAGGTTTTTTCTTACTGCCTTCCCAAAGAGGTTTTGAGGTTGGTTAGAGAGCAAAATAGGTAAAGCATGTGAGGTTTTAGCTCTTGCTTGTTCTGGTGGTAGTTCCCAACCCAGTGATACAAGCTAGATACTTTAAATAATGTTAAGATGTGAAGGTGGCAGGGGAGAAGGGGTGGTTTTGAGCCATTTGGCTGTCCTGATTGCAGCCCAGTTTACTGAAGGTAGAAAGCAAGGTGTGTTAATGTTGTCCTTGTCCTGCTTAGGGAGTATTAAGGACATTTTCTGTGTATAAAATTGTCTCAGTCTTGCCCTGCAGACTCTGTATGCAGGCTCACAATGGTAAGCCAAACAAATACCTCACGGGGTCCTGCATTTTAGCCAGAGAGCGAAGGAAAACACTTGCTGTGCCTATGGGACTTGCTGTCTGTCTCTCCTGTTGACAGTGTTCCGCTTTATATAGATGAATACACATCCACTGGAGCGATGAGCTAAACTAATTTGTGAATAGCATCAGTTCACTTGAACCTACAGTTTTAGTGAGTAAATGTTTTTGGAAAAAAGGTTGCTGAACCTCACTAGAAATCACAGCTGCAATAGACCAAGGCAGCTAGAGCTTCCTATGCCTGCTGCTGCCTTTGGAATGTCTCTTGTGATGAATTGCCATAAAACAGGGATTAAACAGAGGAGAGCTGGACTTTTTTTTTTCTATTTTCCCTGGTGGAAGAATTAACTCAAGCTTAGTCCTGGATCTCCCACTTAGCCAGATTAAGTCTCTGCAGAAGCATGTGGGCTGCAGTAAGTCTCTCTGTAGGAGAACAGCTGTCTGCCTTTGTAGGACTTTTGATCGAGGCACTCTTCTTGGGGTGCTGCTGTTGGCTCAGAGGGTAAATGATTTTTCTCCCCTGCTCTAACTTTTCTCTTCATGGATCTGAAGAGGGCTCCCATGGAGATCAGGAATGGTCTCCTGTAGGATGTCAGAAATGGAAAACCTGGCCGGAGATAGAAGAAGCAAGATTCAAATGCAGTTTTTATTATGGACACTGTAGGAAAACCCTTTGCCTTCTTTCTTTGTGTCCCACAGTATCTCCTTTAAAAGTATCTAGCATTTGCACCCTTGCTGCATAGGACTATCTGCAGAGGAGGAATGTGTCAGCTTGGGCATAATGTCACACCAGTACATCTCTGACTTCCAGGCTGGCTTTGGCTCTCATCTAGTCAGCTCAAGCAGCAAAGAACCACCCAGGGTTGATCTGTACCTAGCCTGAGACACCTTTTAGTATGCTTTATTGTGCAGCTCCACATATCATGTCTTACCTAGCTTAAGTAATTTTTGGCTCTAAAAACATCTCGGATGAGAGGAGGCCAGTGCAAGCCTGTTACATATTATTATTGCCCTTGTAATTCTGTCCTTGCTAGATTCTTACTGAACTTGCAACCTCTCTAACCTGTCAGGTAAAACAAACCAGAAATGAAGAAAGGTTAGGATGTGAAATCCCCAGGTCTGTGTTAAAGTGCTATTTTATCTACTACCAAAATTGTACGTTGCAAAGGTGAAGAGAACCATTAGAGAATAGGTGCCCTGAATGAGAAAAGATTTCAGACCCTGGACCTAGAAGCCTCCTTGTTGATTTATTTGAGAAAACTACAGTAGTTAGTACTTGATTCAGAGGAAAAATGGAGTTTCTCCACTCTTCATCTTCAAGTAAAGACAAATGAGCTTTCATAATGGACCTTGCCCTGCCAATAGGAATAAATGACTGTGATTTCTGAACACTTTCAAGGAGACCTGGAGACTCAATATGCAAAATCTCTCATTCTATCATTGAAAGTGCAGCCTTGGATTATTACTGACAGCCAAGATGCAGTTAAAGTAAAGGTCATGCAGACTATTGACAATAATAAATTCCACGATTTGCTATCTTTTTGCTGAGGCCTGCGTTAGGCCATGCATCAAAAACCTGTATATAAAAAAAAAGTGGTTTGCCCTCACCTGATAAAAAATGCAATGTATATTTTTCAAGCCTGCTTTTTGAAGGAGCTAGAATAGGCCTCTCACATTTCTTACCCTTATCTTTAAAATTAACGCACTGGGGGAACTGCCCTCCAATCAGTTCAATCCTCTGTGCCCACCCATAATGCATAATTGAAGTTGCATAAAATAATGTCTTGCTTATAGGTGTAGAAATCAGCGTGACAGTACATTTGAATAAAGGCTGAGTGTAAATTCTAGTAAGTTAATTCAGTTTTCACCATGTAAGCCTGAGGTAAAAAAAAATAACATCTTTAATATTGCAGGTTAAGTAATTGCCTGTTCCTAATTGAGAGATAAATAAGTATTGCTTCAAAACTCAGGGCACGTGGCAGTTTTTTCTTTGCAACCCCTCCATGATTAAATGGGTAAAAAAAGTACAGCATGAACAAAACCAGTAGCTAACAAATAGAGCTGCTTAAGGTTTATTGATGTTTAAAAACGCAGGTAAGAGCAATTCTCTGAAATTAAGCAAGACTTTGATAAATGAGTTACAATCTTAACAGGAAAATTAAGAGATGAAACTTTGTGATTTTTTTTTTTGTTATTGATTTTTGTCTTTTGACGTGGAAGCACCATTTGAGTCTCTTCTTTTGAATATAATGAATTAATTTGGCACTTACATGGGGCAGACTGAGAACCCTGGATGTTCATTGCAGTTCTGTGGTTTATTTGGAGAGCAGATAGTCCATAGGGAGCTACGGTATAACCTGCCATATTTAGAATTACAACCTAACCCTGACATAAGGAAAAAAGTCTTTACAATGAGAGAGAGCAGGCAAGTATAACTTTCCGCCCTTTGTGCTGGGGCTAACAAAATCCGTACATATTAAGTGCCAACTGTCGTGGGCAGTTTTGCTGCAGGAGCGTTTGCCCAGTGGAGACTGGATGGATGCCACCAAGTGAGGCAATTGTCAGCAGATGCTAACAACTCGCAGTGACTGGTAACTCAAAGTCTCAAACTGACAACCTAGCAAGGAAAGATGCCATTTTCTATTATCAATCCTGTGGGTTATTCCCCATACCTAGTTTGAGTGCAGCAAGATTTACATAACATATGCATATCAGGTTTTAAGATACTGCTCAAGTGTCTGAATTTGCTCATAGACATGTCAAAGATTCTTGATGGTTGTATTTAATAGTAGGTGGAGTAGAGAAGGCAATAGGAAGATAATGGTATTTTAAAATATATGGCTCCCGTATTGCCTATTAGAGAAACATATAATGAAATATTACCTTCAACCACACAGAACAATAAGAGTACATAAGGGGCTTCCTATTTTACACCCTGTTAGCTTAAGTGTCTTAACTGTAGTGTGTTTGATTGTTGAGACCCCTCAAATATGTCAATTACACTGGCATTTGTTATTAAGTAAGTGAAAACAGAAAAACACATACCATTTCAAAATCTTCCTTCCCCTTTTATTGGAACATATGAAGTTCTTTTAGACTGTCTGTTGTGACTGTAAAGTCATTGCACTCAAAACTTGTATTATTAGTCTGTGCAAGAGAAATATGTGTATCTCTTTAACTTAATTTCTTAAAATTAAGCTTTTAGATTATCCAGTTCCCAGACAGTTCAGTGAGAATCTGTTTGCACTGAGACAGGAATATAGTCTTTGGCTTGTAATGCAATATATGTAGAAATTGCAGGAGATGTTCCACGGTTGAAGCTATTCCAGTGTTAGTTCAGCAGTTACCTGATGAGGTAAGAGAAGCGTATCTAGTACCACTGCTATAGTTTTGGACACCTAAAGTAAACGGACTGTGAACATTTCACAAACTGGCATGGAAATACTGAATAAAATCTGACTAGTCTTACTATCAGACCTGATTTCTTCACCTGTATGACGAAGACCTAGTATATGTTAAAATGAAACCTACAACATAATTAAATTAGTCTTCAAGGCCTTTTAACTTTTGGATTTGTAATTGGTTTATATTATGATATTTCTTTAAAATTCCTAATATTTAGTTTAAAAAATTTGTTTTGCAAATTGCTATAAAGCTGATATGCATTACTAGGTGATCCAGAATTCAGATCTAAAACTCAAGGAAAGATGACACCTAGAATTGCAACAGGCTGCAGAAAAAAGTTCCACCTGTCGAGGCAGTATTGGATGGTCAGGGTGTCTTTCTCCAGCTGTTTTAAAGGTCTCTTTTATTTTTTTTCTTTCCCTTTTTTTAAAACAGAATATTGATATTTGGGGCTCTGATACATTGTATTCTGTGCTGATTCAGTTTTCCCTGGTGTTACTGAAAGATCACCAAAAGATCTTCTTTCTTTCGTTTAGATTTCTTAATGGTACAAAAGGCAATAAGAATTAAAACCTGCAGGAGTGAACACGGAAGGCAGGGTATACTCTGCCTGTGTATAAACAGTCGCAGTGGATGTCACATACTATGTATTGCTTTGAATAATTTAAGAAATATGTTTTATAGCTAAGGAGAGACAGAAGGAAAGTTTTCTTCGGATAGCAGTTGTTGGTTTGGGTTATGTGATGAAGCTTTTCACCTTTGATTGCTTTTGTACAGGAGAAGAGTAATGTGGCTGGTTGTCTGCAGCACTCCAGGTACCAAATACTGATTTTTCAGAAATCATGCTGAAGAATTCAATTCAGCTGAAGATTTTTCTTTTATCCTCACTGAGACCACCTAATGGGAAAGAGAATACTGAGCTACCTCTAGGTAGACTGTCTCTTAGCAGTATGTGAAGACCTGTAGCAGTGAGAGAAGAAATGGTTTAAACTCCTCCCAAAACATACATAGGTGTGAGTGAGTGCAGGAACCAGTGCGAGTGTGTGATCATGTGCAATGCTAGAAAATATTCATTGCTGGGAATCTGTGGCTTCAGATGCTGACATGAGTTAGGTTGGCATGGCAATAACACTTACAGTGCCTCGTCATGTTTGTTTATGCCACATTTTGTTTAGATTCTCCCTTTTTGTCAGTCTCTTGCTGGTATTACCCCTTCCAAATGAGTGGTTCCTATGGTAACAGCAATGTCATTCTCTGGACCAAGCTTTGAGTTCTGCAAGTGCAGTAGTAAGGGTGTTTCTCATATGTTGAAGTGATACTTTGTCCCTTGGATCCCCAAGTTAATGCATTTCTTTTATTTTGCCTTTAACCAGCTCTTAAGCAGAGGGCCTAAGCTCAGCTGCGTAGAATCACTATGCAAAGCCTGTCTGAACCACCACATCAGATTATAAAAGGGAAAACCTAATTCCCTCTGAAAAAGCTCACAGAGATAAATTTATATTGCCAAACTCCCCAAGGTAACTGTAGTGAGCTCATATCCCCTTGGAGCTCTCCATTTGCATTACTTCCCTTTAATAAATTATATAGCTTCACTTATCATCCAGCTGTTAAAAAAAATTTCTTATGTGTGCCCAGAGGTAGGCCATTAGTACAAAAAAGTCTTTTAACACTCCCCATTACTGCAACAGAAAATCCTGCTGGGCTGAAGGATCGATTACTGATGGTGCTGGTCCGTGTCTCCCCTGCGCTGCCCCAGCAGCCTTCGGAGGTGGCTCAGGATGCCGAGGTTGCTGCACGGCCGTGCAATGGCTGTCTCAACGCGTTAATGCTGTTTTCAGGCAATTAGGCTTAGGGAACAATGTGTACTCAAAATGATGTGTGTTGGAACTAAGTCTTGGAAATGTCTTTCCTCTTATTTAATGGGTCTCTTTATTCGGAATGTACCAGGGAAGCCGGTCAGCTGACCTGTGCTTTGAACCTGACCAAATGAGTTCAGAAAGTTCTGATATATTGGAGGCTTTGAGTCTAAACATAATAGTTTTGTTTTGCTTCTGGGATTTGTCTTGAGAAGGGAGGGGGAAAAACAGAGCTTTGTATGTTTGTATTTGGTTTTCTCTCAATTTAATTTTTTTACCTTTATGCTGATTCCTCAATGCCCTAAAACGCCTTGCGTGAGTCATGCAGGAATTGATTGAAATGTGACTGTGTGTATGATAGTCTGTTTGGGATTCTCTGTGAACTCAAAGTGAATCCCAGTAACATTTCTGTTTAAGGGTTTTTGTTGGAGCTTATTGCAATGAATCCACTTTTAGGCAGGTTATATCCTTTTTGTATCATTAAGGATAAATTGCTGCTATTTCTTCCCATATCCTTCTACTACAACTATGTATTTTTTCCATGAGTAAGATACATGATAGAAACTCATTTGTAGCACTTGCTAAGTCTTTAATATTGCATGGCTCCTCTTAGCATGGATAAAAGTCTCGCTTTCTTGTGGGTTTTTTTACATACAGTCCAAGCACCTCCTTTTTGGAATATTGTGCCTATTCTTGTTCAGAGGGGATTTAGATTTGTTTAGGTGGGAATCCAGAAGCATTTGCGTTAATGTGCAGTCCATGATCAGACATACAGAGCACGGCATTTCCACTAATGTGCCTTTTTGTGTGTTTGGGTTTTTCAGAGTAGTTGTGCAGTGGCAAGAAAGCTGCCAATTTCATCCTGCCAAGGGTTCCAATATCTCTCTACCTGCAGTCTGCTGTATGAATTTTTGTTTTATGTGTGAATGCTCCCCTGGTATCCAGACGGGCAGCCTTGGCAAACTGCTCAGGATTGCTCCCAGAGTATGGCATCTAGTAATGAATCAACAACTCTCAGCCACCCCAGTGCTTAACTCTCTGCAGGCAAATCTTTCCTGCATTGGGCAGGTGTAAAAGGTGCAGAATACCAGTGCGAGTGCAGGGGCTCATGACACCTTTGGAACAGCTATTTCTTAAGGCTTGTGTGAACTTCTCCAATATACCATTTGGGAATGCAGTATTGTGCTCTTCCCTGGGGTGCACGTGAAAAAGCAAACAAATGTCCATTTGGGTAAAGTAGGTGATGTGCTTTGGCAGTGGGAAAACTGTCTGGCAGTTGGGCTCAGTGGTGTATACTGATATTTTTCTTACACTTTGGATATAGTACTAACAAAAGGATTCATTTGGCTAAATGTTGGCTGCTTGTGTGGAAGTTTGAGTGTGAAAGATAATACACTAACCTGCAGTGTGCTGGTTTTCTGCTGTTGGCTCTTCCTAAGTCAGACACAGGATCCAGTTGCTTATAGCTAGTAGCGTTACCTGATGATCTTTTGTTGCACAAGATACTGAAACAAAAGGTCTCCAGGGGATACTGGGTCAGGTGCCACTGAAGGTCCCCGAGCACAGCACTTGTGACATTGCCAGCTTTTCAGTTCTGTTTTCAGTGTGCTGAATGTTGAGCAGCATTTGGCCAGTACCCAACTTCTCCAGCAAGAATATAGGCTGTTAGAAGCCAAAGGGCTAGTCCATAGCTGAAAATATGCACTAAAACCTGGCCTGAAGCTCTTCACTTTTGAGAGATCTTTCCTTGCTTTAAAGAATGACTCAACTACCGCTAGTTGCTGTGTTTAGGGTCCATATACAGGAAACTGCTTAATATGTTGCCAGCTTCATAGGTTATTGGTCTAAAGAGTTATCTGTAAGATGTGTCACCAAGATTAGCATCTTGGGGGGAAACCACACACCAGATTTGTGCAGTTGTTGGGTATTGCAGTGGAATAGACTTGCTGGTTTTAAAGTTTAGCACTCCTTTCTGACTTTCCTTCTGTCCAACCCTATTTTGCTATTGGTTTCTCTTTGGGCCCCTAATAAGTTCTGAATTTTCTTTGCTGTTTTGGGGTTGTAAGATACTGCAAGGTATTGAATCTTTCCAGCATTGCATTCAATACAAATGCAGGAGCTGCTTTGCAAGATGTGTCTGTAGCTTCTCTGAGCTTTTGCTTGCCCTGCTTTGACAGGCAAAGAGAAATTGAATGTTAATATTTGAAACAAACTAAGAGCAAAGAACAAAACTTAAATTCACTTCTACAACAATACTGTGAGACAAAGTACATAATTAGCTTTACAGTTAGATAGCTTTGGTTATGAGTTAGGTTCTCCTATTTAAATTCAGCCATTATATAATTTTCCAAGAGAAAGTGTGAAAAAGGGAAGAGGTTATCTAGAGGGGCTGATACCAAAGTAACTTGAAAGAACAAAAAAACCCTGGGTCTGGAAAGTTATGAACTGTTAGTTATCTACAGAACAGTTTTTCTTTTTTGATCTGCACTACAGATTGCAATGTATATTAAATATACATTATACCCTGTATCCTGTGTGTATATGAAAATATATATTTCTCAATACATAGTGTGTGTATAGATAAAATTACATGTTATTTAGCATATCAAAGTACATTGTGCTTCCTGTTTTCCACATACTCTAAAGAAACGCCAGGGTGATATGTGACTCCCTAAAAGTGGGACAGAGCTGGTTATGTTCTCAGCGTCATCAGACAACTTGTTGAAATAAGGTCCAGCCAGAAACCAATAGTTATTAGCTAATGCTTTATTAGCTTTAGTGTAGTAGAACATCAATACTTAATTCCACTTGGTGTCTATGAAATGTTGCAGAAGAAGACAATTTTAGTCTGCTTTTGTTCTAATACAGGCATACATTTTCTGTAGCTGATTTCATTTTTTAAATGCAACACTTCATACGCTTCCCCAAGCAGGTGATATGAACAAAGCCAACAATTTGGGATTTACATAAATCAAATGCAAACAACCTTTGTGAAGGGTGTGACCAAATGCTATCAAAGAACTAGTATGTGGGTGGGAGATAAACTGCTTTTAAGCCTCATAGTAGAGATTAGTTGTGGACTTACTTTACAAAGAAAGCAGGGAAGCTGCAAATTAACTGTTGTGTACCCTTTCATGAATTCAACCACTAACACAAACTGTGATTGCGGGGTGGTGCTGCCTGGCTTCTGAAAGCAGTTTTTGTGTTGGATACAGCTGCTGCATCTGTGTATTCCTGGAGTCAGTCTGGCCTAATTCTGCACTTTTCCTGTATGGGGAGGTTTTTACATGGGGATGAAACCATTTGTGTGAAGAAGAGATGCAGGTTCAGGCATGGGAATGCTGGAAGCCCCTTAAGAACAGAATGTGCTGATGTTGTACTAATTCTTTAGACTTTGCTGGGAAAAAGTTTTGCATCTCTCTGTGGTGGGGTCTGGGCATGTTCTCATTCCTCTAAGCAAGATGCTCATAGGTGAGACTTTCACCTGCTCTGACGGATGATGCCAACTGTTAAGCAATGAACACTTGCTTCCATAGAAACTGCCAAGAAGAAGCAATCAGGCGAAATATGACTTTCTCCCTAGCAAAGGGGGATCTTGGCAGCGAACTGCAGGTTTTGCTTTGAGGAGGAGGCTTTTTCAGAACTGATTATGCGTGTTATAAAGTAGCTGCTGGATGAAAATCAGAAATACTCCTGAAATCAGGGCCCAGTACACTGGGCTGTTTTCACAGTCTAGTAACAGGGCTGGAGGGAGGAATCCACCCTGCTCCAGGCGCATCCCCTGCACTCTGTGCACAGCCTGAGAACAGCCACATGCTGCATGCTTCCAGGGTCAGGGCTTGGGAGCACTCCTCAGCTCTCCATCCAGACACGTGCCCCAGGTGTTTCCCAGATCCACACTGGGAAAGACCTGGGTACAAGGAAAGGATATCTGGGCAAATGGCCTGCTGCGAGCTGCGGTGTGCTCCAGTCACGTCCTGGCCATGGGCCCGCTGGGGCTGGAGCTGCAGCCTTGCTGTGGGAAACACTGCCTGCATGGTTAGCAGCAGCCAAAACTATGTTCAGGCTTTGGAATTAGCTTTGAGCAGTCACTAAACCACTGGTATTTGGGCTGAGGCACTTCTGAAATGTGCAAAAAGGCAGGTCAAAAAAGGAGAGTACTTCTTGGGTGTTTAGTCATTTAAAAAAGCTGCTGAGTCTGTTCTGCTCTCGGGTGGAGGCAGTCCATCCAGTCTTTAGGTGATGTGTTGTTTTGTGGTCTGCTGGTGTTTGTACTTTTTCAAAAAATGTACTATTCCAGGATTAAAATAATCTCATAAACATGCACATAAAAAGGAAGAGCCTCATTAAAAGAGAATAGGCTCCAGAAATTAGAGCCAAAGCATCAATCCTTTCTTACCAAAGGACAATTAATTCCCCTTATAGAATTTAGCTTCTAACTGATTACAAATGCATTTTACTCTAAGGACTAATTTAGCAATGGGATCAGTGGCTACAATACCATCCTCATCAGTTATATGATGGATCAAGGCATCTGACACTACCTTTGCTCTTTGAATGGTTTCCAACAGATTCCTCTGTCATTTTGTGACTGCATTCGATCCTTAGCTTTCAAAAAACAATAAAACATGGAATGCCTCTGTAGTTGCTAATGCTGCATATTTGTCAAGAACAAAAAAATCGTCTACCCTGAAGCATAATACTTTCATTTATTGTTATTCAGAAGAGTAATAGTATTTCCTCATAATAGTTTATTAAAGTTAGTTTAAATGAAGAATGACCTATATGTGGGGAATCTGGGGTGAGTAGAGCATCTAATTGCTTTTTTTTTTTTGTAATGCGGATAAGAATAGATGTTTCTTTGTTTCTGGAACTATTTTGAAGGCGAAGTATTTTAGTATGCAATTTCAGAAAGAATACCAAACCAACTATCTCTTAATGTTAATAAACAATAACTTTTACAGGTTTAATTATTTACAAAAACTAACTTTAATGCCTGAGCAATGAGAATCTGACTGTGGGTGAGACAGGTATAAACAGAGATTTTAGTGGCTTTCTACATGCAGTTGTCAGCGCAGGTTAATCCAGGCCCGATACAATCCCCGGGTTGATTCCAGGGCCCCTCAGCACAGACTACACTTGTTAGGAATAGTGTCAGGCAGTGTGATGGCTTTGTGTTGCTGATGTAACACCACTGCTACGTCTAGCAGAAGCTGCCACTTATTTTATTCTAGCTTGTGAACTAGAAGCACACTTTAAAAAAGACTGACCAAACAAAACAAATACACCCGCCTAAAAAAAAAGGTAAGGGTGCCCCTGTCAGCCGTCATTCATAAGTGAAACTTCATTGCTGAGTTAGTGTATCATGCCAAATTACAGCCTTCAAATGATGTGACAATATATTGAATAATCTACGTATTTCAAAAAAGCTTTAAAGATTTTTTTTTTTTCTCGTGGGTACTGATTTATTGTGTGATTTTTATTTTTTGGGAGACAAGTTCTGTGACTTCAGCAGTATATTTTTATATGGGCAAAATGTAGCACAAGTTTATATAACATATATTAGAATGTTGAGAATAATTTCTTTGCTGCAAAGATTATGCAATAGTAACATTGCTGAGTTGACATACTTGACTGACTGAATTTTCAAGCGTACAATTTTCTGAGAAGTGTGGAATTTTTTACCATTTTCAGAATGCAGTTTTTCCATTTAAAAATTACTTTTAAGTTCCTGCCCTTGAGACACATAATGTGAGTTAAATTGCTGTTGATGGTGATACAATATATAATTTCAGCTGTCTAATAACTTCCCACCTACATTTCTTTCATGCCACTTTTTGTAGTGGAATTTGGACAAGGAGAGCATAAGGATTATATAATGCTTACATTGGACTTGAGGGAGACTGGTTTTTTTTTGTTTTTTTTTTTTCTCAGTCCATACCCAGGTATCTTGGACTCAAATGAGCAAAATCATGGCCATTGGCATTCAAATAATATCAAATCTTATGGTTCGTTATGAGTAGTCAACTTTAATATTTAGGATTTTATTTTTAAAGAAAACAACCAGGTTTCTGTAAGGGAAAACTGTCATTTGGATATCTGACAAAACCAGAGATCTCTGAGTTTTAAAAGTGTATCATGAAAAGTACTCTAGATAATTCAAGAAACTCTGCAAATTATGACTTTAAAATGTTATTTCCAATAACTGTGCAGCTTGACTTGTACAATTCCAGTTATCTTATTAAATGTAGTTTAATGAGAGCATGAGGCCATATATACTTCCTCCATAGATAACAGAAATAAGGTGCATACATGTGCACACATTGTCAAAAGAATATTCCTGAGGTTGCATAGTCAACAGTCCCATGTTTATGGGATGTTAGAATGGAGGCTGTCTGCGCAGCTCTAACGTACTCCACATGTGTATGTATTATGTTAGGCTTTAATTATGGGGGGTACAAGCTACTTATTTTTACCTTCACAACCCCTTCCCCTTCTGAGAAAGGACTGTTTATTCTTTTATTGAAAAATAATTGAAATTTTTCTATGTCATCTTGTCTTTAAGAGAATGCGTGGCCTGTACCTTGAACCCTACTTACCTATCACGCTTATTTTTAAGACAATTTTTAATTTACTTACCGGCTTTTTTGCCAACTTCAATATAGTTTCAAAGTTCTTCACATGCAGTAATTAATTTAGTGTCCCAATTTAGTAAGGGATATATTTTTTCCCTCAGTGCTTCCTCAATTCAGACAACAGATTATCAGTCAGGAAATGAAATGAAATAGGAACAGAACTGAGAACACACAGTTAATGAACATCTATGGGAAATTAATCTCAAACAGGTCTTCAGGGCACAGCTAAAATATCGGAAGGATCAAGACTGCTGTTTCCATTCTTTCAGTCCACTACTATTTTTCTGATGTTAGTGAATTTTGATGGTTATTGGTAAGGACACCGTACAATCATAGTGTGATAACCATCTCCTGGAGAAATGGGAAATGACCATGAAAAGTAAATGAAGACTTCTAGAGTTCAGTTTTCAACAATTTCAGGAAACAATTTGCATCTACTTTTGCTCTCACCTGACTGCGTTATGGAAGAATATGGGTCATGTTGTCTGTGCTGACTGTGTCAGGCACTTATTCCTGCAGGTGTAAATGAGGATAAAGTGGGATCTCCTGGGTGGTCTTACTAGTATAGTATAGTATGTCATAATGGAGTATGATGATATAATGTAAGTGATGGAGCTACCAAAGGCTGAAAGAATAATCTATATATTTGCTTATGGACCAATTGGTTAAAATTATCCTGTGGCTTGTAATATTTCTATAAAATACAGGAATTATCTCTAAGTACTACTAGAACCACAGAAAAAGGAAAAGGAAGGCCAAAAAATCCCCGTTTGCCCGTGCTCTCTATATTTTATATCGAGTACCAACTGCTATCCGCATGTTAATTAGTACTTTTTACACTGCCTATAAAGAATTCTGCTTTGACATCTTCGAAGATGTCACTTATCATTAAGTTCATAACATTTTTGAGTATCAAATCTGTTGGCAGATGGGTTGAGTGTATCTAGGTTCATAGCTGAAAAGGACCAGAGCATTTTTGTGCTCTTGTACACACATCTGTGTCTAAATATTCACGTTTATATACATGTATACTGTGTGTGTATGCACAGAGTCCCATTCATAATCGAGATGGGGAAATTAGGTCAATACTCCAATCTGGCTTTTATTAACTCTTCTGACATCTGCCAACTAGCTCCAGTCAAAGCAGCGTGTTTTTTTGATGTGGACACGGACTCAGGTGTCAGTTGAGTTTTCAGCTGGAAGCCACCGAACAGCCATTATGTGATATCTCTTCTAAAAATCATCGTTCCATTCCGTTAGCCCAGAAACAGGTATATATTGTTTCTAGACATGCACACGCTGCACCATACAGTATTATCCAGTCTTCACTGCCATTAGTTCGAATGCATTTGAAGTTATGAGACTTGTGCAGTCATACCGAGCATGCTCTGTATTAAAACGCAGCTGACTCTTGTAATTCAGTATTAAATGATCCACCAACAGAATGGAGTTTGAAAGCATGTGAAGCAATTTGGCTTTTCTCCTCCACGACCACAAAGGAGGGGCTGTTAGCTAGTGGTATGGAGGAGGTTCTGGAATCTTCAACAGTGCATGTGGTCTTACTGCAGAGAAGACAGAAGGCTTGGAGAGATGATGGAGGGCTTGTAATTCTTCAGAGCTCTAAAGCCTTTTATGTAGTTTTTCAGCAGTACCTCAGTTGTACTGAGCAATCTACAAAAACCTGTCCTATTCAAATAACCTCTGTTTGCAGTTTT
>VZTO01021412.1:0-33471 GCA_013400615.1 Syrrhaptes paradoxus
AAAAAAAAGAGATTTAGGGAAAAGACATAATCTAAAGGCTGGGTACATGGGCTGAAGAAGTCTCCTGTGTGGCAGGGGGAGCACAAAGGACAGCCCAGTGAGGACTTGCTTCCCTCCAGCCACACTCTCTCCAATTTCTGTTTGCAAGCCTTGAGCTTCTGAATCATCTCCAAGCACAAGCTCTGCTCTCACACACGCGTGAGCCTGACCAGCTGCACGGTGACATTACAGGACAGCAGCTGCTTGCTGAGCACAGGTTGGCAATGACACCTGGGACAGCCAGGATGGTTTCAGTTCGGTGACAGCATGCGATGTGGGTAGCTGCATCCTCAGTGCATCCCCTGGTACAGACACACTTTCTCCAGCTCTCACATCACAGCACTGGCTGTTCTTTGGCATCAGTGAAAATGGCATTTTTTTTTGCAATGCCAAGAAAAGAAATTATCTTACTCTTCCATTATATACATCCAGTACTAATAATTCAGAGCCCTTATAAATCATCTTCCTAAGAGCAGAGACCTCCCAGACCATGGAATAACCACCAAGAGAACTGAAGCAAGTAAGCTCACTTGTAAAATTCCACATTTAAATAGGGAAAACACCAGAAGATGCACACTTTCTGGAACACAGGATGAACTATATGATCTAAAGGATCTTTTCCCTCTCCAAGTTAATCACTTCTATAGCCATATAGCCACCTAATCAAACTGCTACTTTGGAACAAACTCTATGATCAGGGAGGGCTACAACACAGACCAAGGACATTGCTGCCACCAGACATCTGTGGACCTGCACATCTCCAGCATTCCCAGTGAGCCCTCCTGACAGCACATCACCACCCAATGGACCTGTCCCTTTCCCCCGCACATGGCTCTTGCTCTCGTTGCTAACCAGCCTGTCAGCAAGGCAAGCAGGAGAATAATCTGGTGAAAAGCTTGTAGCTGTCTGCTGGTGGAGTGAGAAGGAGAGTGAATGCCAGAGGTGGTGCAGGTGAGGAGGTGGGATTGTGAGGCTGAGGGGTGGGTCACCCTTCTCAGCAGGAACGAGCTGTTACATGGCAGGAGACTTCCCAAGGCAACTGTGCCAAAGAAGTCTCCATCACCTACTGCATGCAGCCACCAAAGAGAATGAAGAAATGTTCTGAGGCCCTCTCCAGGTAGGTACCCATTTGTTCTTAGCCTATAGAGGACAGTAGCACAGAACAAAATGTAGGTCAGTGGCTGGATGTAGAATAAAGCTGCAGAAATAATGAACACTAGTGACACTTTTGTACTGGGAATTGCCAACAGCCTGCTGCGTTGAGCCAGATGCGTTTCACCACATCCCCAGGATCCTGGCCACGCCGTATGCCAATCAAATCGCACAGCTCCCTACACGCATGTGTGCTGCGGCAGGCGCAGGGACCCAGACCGCGTCCAGCTGTGTTTATTCGGTCAGCTGCAGTGCCACAAAACACAGCTGCACTGAGTTCGGCTCGGACACCTGGCTCCAAATAAAAGCAGCTCAGTAGCAAGAAGTTGGCCATCCCTGCTCCATCCAACTGGAGCCGACCCCATGACCGAGCAGGGTCTGCCTGCGTCTGCCTTCTCCTCCAGACTGCTGCCAGCGGTGACAAAGGGGACACGCTGAGTAGGGGCGAAGAGAGGAGGCAGCAGACATGGATTATGGGGCTGGACTAAGGTCCGGGAGACCCCAGTTTTCATCCTGGCCCCATCTCTGGCTCGAGCTGTGCTGCAGGAAGGCTGTCCCTTTCCTGGTTTGTCCACGTTGCTCATTATTGCTATCTCCATCAGAGTGATCTTCCCCCACCCTCAGTCCTTTCTGGCTTCAGGAAAACTCTTGGCAACTAACATCAGCAGTGTTTTTTTCTCTTTTCAGAAAAGCCTCCACACTTCATTTCAGATGTTATGGTTTTCATTTGCACATAATATACACTATGACTGATGTGTCAAAGCCATCATAGCCTAAATCTCTGGGTTTTATTTCTAAACTCACTATAAAGAATTGTTCCCTGCTACTGACTGAGTCATCTCCTCTAGATCAAAGCTTCTCCTGCTCACATTGAAACAAAACAGTTAGGCATTTGACTCTTTCATCTAAAAGCCAGCTCTGTCTGTGCTAAGCAGCAGCTCCCTTCACATATTCAAAATAGAATATTTTACTCCCTTCTTGCTGTACTATGGCAGAGCAGGCCTGCATGTTTGGGAACAACAGACAAAAACTAAATGTATGAAGAAGGGAAGACAATCATATAATCAAGGGTTGCAAGAAAATTTGAAATTCCAACCCAGAATCCAGCATTAGCAAACATTCTCAGGAGCACCATTTCATCAGCAGCTGAAGAGGTTTCAGCCCAAAGCCTCAGAGAAGTTGAAGAAGTCATGGGCTGATGGGGTCTGTGCCAAGTACAGGCTCCGCTATCAGCCCCAGAGCCCTCAGCCCTCGCCGAGATCTCCACAGATGATTTGGCTGTGTTTTCATAAAGCGCGTCTCCAGTGTCATAGAGCCTCCTCATCTTTCACGGTCCAAATAATTCTGTCTGGAGCAAGGGTCAGCCGCGTCTGTGCTGCTAGCACCCGGAACCGTTAGCATTTCTGTTTGGTGAAGGAGTTGCCAGCTCAACATTCCTCCTCTATCAGGAGTTGGCTTTTGTTATGTTAAAATTAGATTTTCTGGCATATTAATGGCCTCTTTATCAATCGCACCAGAAATATGGTTAAATAATGTATCAATAAAAATTGTTAAAACTTGCACCAAACCTAATATAAATCTGAGATCCCACTCGATCCTTGTGGCCAGTCCATTGATAATGCTGGAGCGACACCAGGAATGAATTTGGCCCTTCCCACCTCCTCTAAATGCAGGCCAACAGACATTCATGTTTACCAGGGAAAACAAGAACATATGCTGAAAACAGAGCATTTCCAACAAAAACCTCAGTCCAGCATGGGAACAAAAGCAAACTGAGAAGATTTTGTAGCTAATGAGGAGTGTTGGTGTGAGGTTGTCTGACCAGAATTAAACATTATAAAAACACCTTAAATAAAGCATTGGGTATCTTCCAGACCTACACATTTCCTAACACCAAGCAGCTGACGGATGCAAGAACGTGGGATCTGGAGGAGGTAGGAACCAGTCTTCTGGTTTTGGAGTAAAGCTAGTTTCAGAGAGATAGTAAACTGCCTACGTTAACCGTAAGGATAGTCCATTTTGTTAGATGCCCAGCACTAATAGGACACCCTACGTATGATCTTCAGACCCTCTCACATGAGTACCGGTCTCTGTGCTTGACACCTGGCTGTCTCTGTGGCTTTGAAATTCCTGTGGGATTTGTAACTGACCACCACAAGAATAAAAGACTCACCATAGCTGAAGTTGTATCTGCAGCAAATGAAAAAACCCAGCACGTAACCTTAGGGGGAGGTCATTATTTAAGCCAAAGAATTGAAGGAAGGCTGACGTAGCTGGTTCAAAGAAACATGAAAGTTAAATCCCGTGCCATTTAATAAAGAACTTCAGCCTCAGTCAGACCTCAGCTCTGGGTGCTGCCCCAGCACCCCGGCTGTGCTCGGGCTGGGCTGGGCTCACAGGTGGTGGGATGCCCAACTGCCAGGGGTACCTGGACTCTGGCACCCCAGGATGTGCAGCCAGGGCACTGCCCAAAGCTCGCTGCATTCACTTCTGAGCATTACAGGAGAACTGTCATTGGTCTTTTGGTTTAAGAGCTCCAGTGAACTAGCAGAATTAAAAATAAATCATTTGGTTTTGGGGAATGCTGAGCCCCCTGGGTCTAGAAAGCATTTGTGTCTCTTCTCAGCCAGACGTGGGAATTCAGCCTTTAGGATAACGTACGGGAATTCTGATTGCCATGTTGCTTCCCCCACCCTGCCAACTCCCAGTTCAATTTCCAGAAATAGACCTTTCTACACTCAAAGAGAGCATCCGTTTGAACAACCTGATCCAAAAACTACATTCACTGAAGTTAACTAGTGCAGGGTGCTAACAGACACAGGCTTAAAGCAACTACATCCTCGCCCAGGTCTGTTCCGCTTCATATATTGCCAGTTTCTGCTGGCTCAGTATAAGCCACTATAACCTATTTAAATAATTTGATCGGTATTTTGGCACATACAGGTGATTAAATCAGGATCCTGCTGAGCTGAAAGTGTGACTAGCTACCACAATCCAAGCACTCAGTTGACAGAACACGTTAACAGAGCCTCAATAGCTGTGGGTCGGGATCAGAGACAGAATTACAACTCACTATCCCAGAAATCAAGTGTGTAGGGTAACAAAATAAATATACTTCAAGACTGATTTACAAAGTTGGGGAATTTTGCTAGAACCAAGCCTTAGAGTTCACCCAGACTCAGACACAAGCCAAGGCACGCTCGCAAGCATCAATACGTTTCTGACACACTTTAATCAGCACAGGGTCTGTACAGTACTGCAGTAGGACAACCTGGACCAAAGTTGATAATTCCTTTCAGCGCCTGAAACACAACCTCATTTACAGGAAGCATCATCTCACTAGGGGAACAGTTTCAAAGCTGTTGCTGCAGCAAATTAAATTGACACGGCATCTAGGCAGCTAGATAACATCATCAGCTAGCAGTGCTCATTAGAGAAAGTTGAAAAGCACTGTGCACGTATGTATCCTGTATCCTGTAACGTGACTGGAAAAGAGGAGATAAAGTTGAAGCCATAATGAGAACGTGTGTTTATATAAAATAATACCATGCTTAACACAAGAGTAAATCATTCACAAGTGTTGCTTTGCTAAATGGTACGGTAGCTGACTTCTGTTTTCTATCAGTAAGAAGAAACATGACCTTTTGGGTTTGTATTAAAGTAAGTGTATCTCTGCTGTAAAACTTGGAGGACATTTGGGTTGGTCCTTATCCCATACAGCCCTGGCTCTGCCATGAGACAGATCCTTGTCAGCAGAAGAGCTGTGTGCATGCTCGGCGCACAGAAGTGAAATGTATTAATTCCCCAGTGTTATGATTAGTTAAGTTAGACAGAATCCAGTAGCAGTTGATTATGACCATCATGAGAACTTAGTCCTCACGTTTTCCTACAGCTTTCTCGTCGACCAGCCAAAGGAGGTATTGCCAGATGAACTGGGGGAGTGAAGGATGCAGGGCACGCAACAAGTTGTTCTGCACAGACACCACAGTTGTGCATAGGCTGAGCGTCACCAACAACTGCATTTGTCTCTGCTGCTGCTCAGGGAAGCAAGACAGAAGTAAGTAGGGAGCACAAATACCAAGATGAGGGGAAACCAAAACCACCAGAACTGTCACATGTGCATTTCACTGGTGACTTTGCACTGCTCTGGGGTACTTGTGACCAGCTTTCAATGACAAGGGTGAGGTTGCTGAACTCCAAAAGCGTCTGCAGCCCCAGCACTGTTTACGCCTACAGCCCCAGGCACTAAGTGCAACGTGCCCGGATGAGGCAAATCAACCCCATGGCTTGAAAAAATTCAGGAGAAAAAGCACGTAGCCACCGTGCTGCCCAGCAGACTTGAGGCCCCTGCGGCAACAGATGGCAAGAGCTGCCATGCTCAGCGTGCAGCCAGCTCCTTGGTGGCCTCAGGCTTGGGGAGGACAGCTCGGCAGCAGCAGGCGTTGCACCTCCATGTGGAACTAGCTCATGCAATTTCACACACTGCTCGTCTTTTAGCAAAAAGAGCTGCCTTCACACATGTGCACATATACTGAATTCCTAACAGGGACCAAAAATCTGGCTGTGGTAGGATGAGACAGATGGACATCTCACCCCTCAGCCCAGCTAGCTGCAGCAAGGTAAAGAGATCTCAGTGGCTTTGTAGACAGAGCCCAGTTTGCCTGAGCAGTTCTCTTCTCAAGGAGGGTTTTATCATGCTTCAGCAGCTACTAAGACCAGGCAATCCTCTAGCAGATGTGGAACCATACATTACAATCCCAGCTCTCCGCCTGATTCTGTACACCCCAGGGTGATGGAAAAGCAGCAGAAGTTCCCACCATTCAAGACTGCATGGCACATTTTTAGAGATTGCAATAAAACACAAAAGATCCATGAAGACACCAGATTTAAACAAAGGAGACAGGACACACTCCCCAGCCAAGCGGTAGGGATGCAGCTGCCGATGGGATGGATGGGGCCGATGGCCTCCAGCTGTCACAGCCTGCTGCCGAAGTCTGGGCTTACTCCATCTCTGCTTTTAAAGGCAGCCCCAATTTCTACATTTGAGATATTTTCGTACCACAAGTGGTGGTCACCTAACTGCTGCGACTGCACACCCGTAGCCAGCAGACACCGAAGAGCATCTGTGTGTTAGCACTGATTTCAGCTCAGTCACAGTGGGACCACCAGAAGTCAGAGCTGTTTGGCACTGGGACCAACCAGAGACGTGCACTGGCTTATTCTGCAGAAATGACAAATCGACAGCGCTACTGGAAGGCTGTGGGGCTGCAGCTGGCTCAGTTGCATTCCTCGGCAGAAGAAAGCTCCATGGTTCACACACGCCTGGGGAGAGACTTTCAGCTAAAGCCACCAGTAACACCACAGAACCTTGTGCAACTCACTTCCTCCAAGCCAGCTCTTTCTTCCCAAGCCTTAATAGTTGTCATTCTTTGCAGTGACAAAGAGCAATGATGAGATCTGCAGAGCGACTTTGGATCCGAGATTTCTTTGCAGATACCTTATCTCAGCTCCCAGGAGCCTGCACACATGCTTCCCCTCGCCACCTGCCCGAGCTGGCTGCCCCACAGCACACGCAGCTCCAGGAAGGAGATCCCCTCCTCACAGCAGCCCAGGACTTGCTCCCCGTCTAACTCGGTCCAAGAGGGAAGGGCTCAAGCCACAGCTTGAACCTCCTAGCTCAGACCCACCTCTTTCAAAGCACTGCCACTAAAGCGTTAGGAAAACTTCTTCAAACAGCATCCCAATTCCTTAGCTCCGTGCCTCTACACCCCAAACTCAATGCTGGCTCTAAAGCCTAGATGCATTAATTATTAGCAAGATTGGGAGTCTAAAGATATTTCTTAAAAGATTCAGTCTCCTAAGTCACAAAAGCAAGTGAGAAAACACGTGCATCATCACAGTGCTGGGGGCGGCCGCTGCTCCTGGTTATCTCAGGAGGAGATTCCTACACTCAGAAGTAAGAAGCCCACAGGCTGAACTGCCAGCTAAGGCTTGTGGATCCCTATTTCACAGGGTTAGTTTCTAAGCCTTGCACTATACTTTTATCCTAAGCAGATCCAAAGGAAAAAAGCAAAGAAAGACATCAGTAAAATCTTTATGCAAGACTGAGCACAGTCCACCCAAGGGGGAAAAATACTATCTTTTATTAAATTGAAAGTGGCCAAGTCTGTACGTTACGTGGGAGTTTTGGTCTGATCCCATAACTCTGAGATATTTACTTCCAGACAGAGCTGTTTATAAACAAAGACAATGTTGCCATACAGCAAACCATCCTTAGATGTGCTTTCTATGGAATTTTGCCCACGAGGAAGGCAATAGGTCAGTGGGAAGGAAAAAAAAATTAGTGAGTCCTGACTTTTGTCTTTCAAACTTTAGACCAAACCAGTGCAGTTCCCAGGCATTCCCTCCACAGCACCCTGCCACACCGCAGATCCTGCGCTGCCACAACCCACCTCCACCACTGCAGCCCAGCCCGTGGCAGCACGGCAATGGGCAGCCAGACCCTCCCTGCCAGCGGGAATTACCACGCTCATGCCTCCTTGAGCCACAGCTGCTCTCATCTGCCCTGCCAGCCCCGAGTTTAACTGCTCTCAGTGGTTTCTGCCCTGGTTGTTCCCTCTTTTGGCCGTGGTCGGAGCGGGAAGCTGGATTTGGACCCAAGGCTCAGCCCCACAGAAGGGGCACGTGCAGGCACAGCGCCAGCCCCGCTTCGCTGCAGCTTCCCAAAGGGCTTGGCTCTTCTGGCCACCCTTAGCAACTTGTGTTTGTTTTGGAGTTCTTTTTCCTCCTATGACTCTGCTCCCTGAATTCAAGTCCCCCTTTTTTTTTTTTTTTTTTCCTTTTAAATATATAAGAACTTTGGGTACTGGGAGATCAAGACCTTCCTACTGAACACTTCTAAATAGATTTTTCTTTTGTGAACTTCTACAGCTATTCCTCCACTTCACACAAGGTTTTACTGTAGCACACAGAGAGAAGTTCCCAAATTTAACCCCTCTTCTTCAAATTGCAGCATAGCTCTTACAATGGAAATGCCTTCTCCCAGCTACTGCCAGGGAACTTACCTGTTCACTGGCACTTCCCTACCCACCCCCAAACCAGAGCCAAATAAGTGGTTCCAGCCCAGAAACTGGCAGCTGCTTGGGGCAAGGCCAAGTCAGGCACATCTCTGACCCACAGAGCTCTGCTGTCAGCCTGCAGCACAGACTGGACCAGTCTGTCTTGTCTGCTGACCCGAGAGAAAAGCACAGATGACTCAACTTCCAAGATGAAGTAAACAACAACACGTAGGTTGTCAAACTGGCTGTGTGACTGCCAGATCACAATTCACTGCTGGGTCTGGATCTGTGCTTCATCCAGGCAGCTTTGGAGAGGAACACCTACGTGCTGGGTGCACCTGCTCTGCATCATCTTTAATCACAGGTGCACCTCTGAATTTTAGTTCCCCAAGATGTCCCCTACAGCTCTGGGCTCTCCAGTCGCTACTGACTGAAGATGCACATCCCTGCCTCAGATGATCCCTGCCTTTCCAGAGGGTAGAGCAAATCAGAGTTTACAGGGACTTCTGAAGAGAACAGCATCCCCAATTTTCCCTGATCCAGGCAGGATGACTGTGAGGAAGGCACTGGCCACTCGTTAGGGAGCTTGGGGCTGGATTTGCCATAAAACCTTAAGGGATTCAGTCAAGTCATTAAACCTTTCACATGTGCCGTACGTTGAGATGGAAACATTGTGGAGCAAGTATGCAGTTGAGCAGATGTCCAGAATTTGGATATAAAAGGCTGTGGTGCTTTGGTGAGCAGCCCTGCAGAGCCTGGGTGACGTAGGCTGCCCAGTTGTCCCCACTGCTGGGAGCTGGAAGAGCCAGCCATGCTCCAAAATACAGCAATACAGGCATTTTTGCACAGACACTCCCTGTGTTGCTGGGCTGTGGGTGTTTAATGAAAGCTATCAGTGAAAACTCCCAAACAATAAACTCATTCATGTGGTCTCACCGGTCCCTGGCCAGGCATGGCACGCACCAAGCCTGCTGCAAGGAGCAGTGAAGGTGCATGAAGAACGGGGAGCGAGACTTGCTTGGCACACCAGTCAACACCACAAGAGAAAAGCAAGGGCTTGTGCCTTGCCAGGAGCACTCCCAAAAGCAGGTGCTCAAAGGCTCAGAGCTTGTGAGTAATGCCAGCTTCAGGAGCAGGCTCGTGGCAGTTTTGGTAGTGACACAGAAGAGGCACAGACCCCATCATGGTAGGGTTGGAGGGGTATGGCCTCCACTGCCCATTGCTGCCAGATGGACAGGATAGGGAGCAAGCCCTCATGACCACTCTGGAGGCAGCAAAAGCAGCATCCCCAGGCCTGGCCCTTACACACACAATCCAAGGGCAGTTGCTCACTAGATGGGGCTGAAGCCAACGTCCATGTAGCCTCATGCCCATCTGCAGTGAGTCTGTCCTGGTCTGGAGAGCACACCAGAGGCTCACGTGCACCCACGAGAACTCAGAGCATCCTCAGGTGCCCTCTTTACACAGAAATGCAGCTGTGCGAGAAGAGACAGAAATATTACACTGGCACGGGTGGAAGTGTGTAGGACGGCTTGGTAGGGTGGACACAGTAGCTGTATAATTCAGATGAGCTGTGGTTTCAGTCACAGAAAAAGGTTTCATCTCCTAAATCCCTGTTGAGTAAACGGCTCTGCACTCCTGCTGCCTATTCCTCAGAGTCCCTTCCCATCTCCAGAACTCACCACTCTCACAAAGTGGGAGTCATTGTACATGTTACGATGTTACACGGGATGTGAATTTTCATCTGCATTTAAAAGAAGGCTCAGCCCAGCAGCTGAAAATTGCATTGGATTTGGTACAGCGCAGTACATTGCCCTGTTTTCTCCAGTTGCCAATTACACCAAGACAATTAGCTAAACACAACAGCTGTGTTGATGCTTAGCCGAGGAGAAACCACATGTTTGTATAGAGCCTAGATCATGTTCATATGAATCAATCTATTTCTGACTCTGATTAACAGGAGTTTACAAAGGGCCTCAGATTGTTACCAGGGCTCACGTCTTTCATTCATGTCTCCAATTTGCGGTTTAGTCCCAAGCGTATCTCCTTGTATTTGCAAGAACTTGTTAAAAAGAACACATGCCGAAGTCCCAAACAGACCCACACCCCTTTCCCTGCCAGTTAAAACACGTCACCTAGCTAGCAAACACCTCAGCTTTCTACCAAGTCACCATTTTAATCCTTACCACCCCTAAACTGTTGGCTTCTGTTAAGAAGACAACCTCTCCTCCATAGACAAACAACGCTCATCCCCTTTGAGGAGCATCGCAAACATCAGCACCGCCCTGCAGAGCCCTGGGAGACCCTCTGATAAGAAATGCAAAGCTTGTGTCTTTGCTCAACAGCGACAGTCAAACAGGAACGTCAAACACCTTTCTTTGGAGAACTGGGCTGCAAGTCACTCTGATTGCCATTACAGAGCTCCAGCGTTAAAAATACAACAATAATCTTACAAACCTCTCGGGGTGTGCATCACCTGACAATAATTATAGACTACATGCATGGGGCTGCACCACGGGGAAATCATCCCTGACTGTGGTGACAAGTCTGAGAGGACTGGATGGAGATGGCAGATGAGTGAGGGTGCCACCAACACATCCCTCATCAGTGACAGTGCATTCAGCACCTCTTCCCACCCAGGGTCTGGAGATGGTTGGTCAGGGAGCAGCCAGCCATGGCTGACAAGTGGGGCAGGGAGCAGGCAAGCAGCCCCAGTGCCACTTTGCCAGGGAGCACGAGAGGGGGCAGCTGTACAAATTTCAAAGGCAAAACACAGGGGAAGGAGGGAAGAGGCACTTGCAGGGGATGGAGGAGGGGCAGGAGCTGAGCAGCTCTGCCCTTCTCACCACACAGCTGTGGGGACAGCTAGTGCTGGCACTCCTTCCTGTCCTCTGCGGGTCTCCATCCCATCCCCTTGGGCTGTTGGGTCTGTTGCTCTTTGTGCTTCACACATGCTTCCAAAATCACAGTGAGAAGGTTGATTTTTAAACACCATCTTCACCAATGGAAGACTCATTACTGTGGCCTGGCAGCAAAAAAAAAAAAAAACAACAAACCCCTGCCAGACACCGAGATCATCCTTCAGAGCTTTAATAGCCTAACAAGAGCCAAGAGCCTGTGTCTGCCTATGCAGCTGGCCTTGCGACCCCATTTGTAGAGTCTGGGAAAGGAAACCCATTCCCAGGAGAGTTTCACAATCCCTCCTTCCTTTCCCACCGGGCAAGTCCAACAGCCCGAGCTCTCCTGGCTCCACGGGTGCCACCCTCCCAGCCACCAGTCCTGGCATCCCCAGCTCGCACCTCCTCAGCCCTGCATGCTCCACCCCGCCAGCCTCCTGCAGTTGCTTCACCCGCCTTTGAGACAGGAGGGACACCTCTTGCACGTGCCAGGTTAGAGCTCAGATTAAAGCACATCCCTGCCTGTGTTTAAAGGAAAGAAATGTTGCTATTTGCTGATGTTTGCAACCTTCATTTCTTAGGTAACAGGTAAGATCTTGTAGTCAAATTCCTCCTCCCCAGACAGCAGTTCACTGCTCAACAGTGCTTTTTGAGTCCATCCATCTCCATCATTACAAGATTTCCCTGCACAAGTACTCTGCCTGGCTAGGGACAAGGATGAAGACTCCCCATACCAACCATAGCAGCAACAGGATATCCCCACCAGAATGGGCACATATCCCCTGCGCTTATTAATAACTTACTTGCCTGCTTTCTCCACCTGCTCCTCAGGGCTCCCAACTCCCACATGTTCTCCGCCAGCCCAGCACTTCCCTCCCAGGTGACTCCAGCCACCCCATCACGGGACACGTCCCACCCACTAAACGAGCTGTTGCTATCACCTGTGGCTGCCTGGCAGAGCTGGAGATGTCTCGGTACCCTCACCAAATGCACACACGCTCCCACGTGCACGTGTTTGTTACCACCAGCACAAAAAAGGACTGGAAGGCTCCGCAATTGGTTGCGCTTGCTATTCATGACACATGTGCAGAACACATCCCTGCTGCTCTGAGGAAGCAGTGTGCATATTTAAAAAGACAATATACAAAACGTAGCTGAATCCTAATGAATCTACTGCTTTGCTACTGGAACTGAGTGTACAGACCTTGCCAGAAAAAAAAAACAAAACAAAACAAAAACTACACAATATTTGACTTGTAATATAATCTTTAACATCACTTTTGCAGTGTGTTACTATTGTGCTTATTGGGCTGGTAAAGTAGCAATTGTAAGGAGGAAAAAGATCAAAATGCAACAAGCAGTACAGTGCTAGTCCTCTCAGAATATTAAAATACTTGCATAGTCAAAAAAATACACAGTCCTGGCAAAAAATTAACTTCATACAATATGATACCTTGACACACAAAGTCCCCACCAAAGAATTTGGGAACAAGGGCTGTTAGCTTGAATGCATCTGCTGAGTTACAAGCAGTTACAGTGAGAGCCACATCTCTCAGCAGGTAACATTTATTGCAGACTTTGTGCTACACAAGTGCTGGATCCTGCTCCTCCAGGGGAGACTTTTACACACTTGCAGGAGCAGAAATCACAGAGCACCCACCCACGTCCAACCGTCCCAAGCCTGGGCACCTCACCCCACCTCCTCCCTCCTCTGCCAGCAAGGAGCACTGAAGTTTGAGAAGCTTCCAAGCACTGCCCATAGTGCTACAGATCTCAGATGAGCCCTTCTGGGCGATAGTGACCAAGTGGCATCACACAGGAAGCGCCAGAGACATTGATTGTGGGGAAATAAATGGGCTGTGGGTGACCACCAGCCCGGAGGAGACCAGCTGGAGAGAAAGCAGGGAGGCTGCTCACCTCTCCTTTCCCTAACCACCAAACCTGTTTGTTTTTAGAAAACAGGACACTCGATGTCATGCCTGTTAAGCCCGGGAGGGTGGGCAGTCCACGCAGATGGGCAATTTGGGAAGAAAGACGGAGCAGGACAGTTAGCCAAATGCTGTGGCTCCAGAAAACGAAAAAAGGCGCTGCTTGTCAGTAGCTAAAAAGGGTCCTGATCCACAGATGGTGTAAAACAAGGTTTCCCCACTCCTCCCAGTGCCCGGGTAAGGTACAGAGGACTCCACATTCCCGAGTGGGGCTGCGCTGCTACCTGGTCACACTGCCCCACACGTGGGGACCGCTTCCCCACCAGCTCCGGGCTGACCCCGGCCCCACTCGTGGAGATCGCCTCCCCCAGGAGCTGGCTGCCATCCCCAGTTGCTGGCCGCCTCCTCCTCTTGCGAAGCTGGACCCCCGCCCTTGCCACCCGGTCCCACTCGCAGGACAATCCCCACACTCCTAAAACTGAGCTGGGGCCCCACTCGCGGGGAACCCCCACCTCGGAGCTGACCCCCGGTCCCACTCTCGGGAAACATCACCCCCAGAGCTGGCCTCCAGCCCACCGCAGCCCAGCGCCGCCGCGCTTTCCCACGAGTGGGGACAGCGAGCCGCAGCGGTCCCGCGTCAGTGGCTCTGCCCCCCAAAGCCCCTTCCCCTCCAACGCCACCCCCGCGGGTCCCCACTGTCCCCCCACCAGGCAGGACACGGACTGCCGCAGGGCACGGACACGCGTGCCGCCCCCTCCCCTCACCTTTGTATTTATCCATGGGTGCTGCAGCGGTGGGGGCGCAGCCCGCCGGCTCCCGAGGGGCTCCGGGACACTCCGCTGTCACGGTCGCTGCCACCGCTCCGCCGCCACCGCGCTCCCGCAGTCTCTGACTCCGGCGGCGCCGAATCCCCCGGGCGGCCCGGGCCGCCCCGCCCCGCCCGCCCCGCCCCGGAGCCGCGGAGATGGCCGGGATCGGGGCTCCGGGATGGGGAGCGGAGATCTGCCTCCGGGATGGAGAGCTGGGCTCGGGGACTGGCCGTGCGCCTTGTCCCGGGCGCGGGACGGACCCTCCCCATCGGCGGGGGGACCCTCCGGCTGCCGGTCCCAAGGGAAAAGAGGAGGTGATGGCCGGTGACAAGGAGGGTGCCTGGGGTGCTGGGCTGAAGGTTTGGGGGTCTCCCGGGACCCTTTGCTATGCCCAGAGCGGGGGTGCCTGCTCTGCGCCCTGTGTTTAGGACGGTGTTTGCTTGGGCTGCAGAGGGGCTTTGGGCACGTTCAGAGAAAGGCCTTGGTCACCCCGGGAGAGCTGTGTGCGTTCTGGTGGCTCCCAGTGCTAAGAGCCCAGGGAGGGGTCAGCCAGCACCCCAGCTCCTGCCCTGCTCTCGGCTGGCAGCCCGAAAAGTTGGGTTCTGCTTCCACCTTCCCAGAGCAGCTGCAGGTTGTAACCCTGAGCCAGTGAGTTTGCATTCGCCCTTTCCAGTGGCTTCCAGATGTCCCTGTCCTTGGGTGCCAGTAACATTTTTCTTGCCTGACTTCCACCACCACCACAGAGCCACTGGGCCCAAAATGCACAAATAATAACAAACGGAGAAGTGGGCATCTAGTCCGTCCTCAATGTAGGACACAGGTGACAACATGTTCCCAAGGCCAATATTTTGGACACGCTGCAGGAATTTAATGCTTATATCAATAACGAGAACATCCAAAGTGACAATAGACATGGTGCATGGTGCACAAGGATTATAGAGGAAGTTTTCTCCTGATAATTACGGTTAAGCCATCAGTGTGGGGACAAGGGAGCCATATCTGCCCACTACGAGGTCCTTCTGGCAAGAGGAGAGGCCAGGCATCTGACCCGGATGGGCAGCTCCGCTGTTCCTGTGGAAAGAGCTACAACCCTTACCTGCAAAAGCAACGGCTCTCCTTGGGAGCTGAAAAATAAGGAAACAGAAGTCAGCTCTGCATTATTCACTGGAGCCATACCCACTGGCTGTGTGAGGATCTCGTCCCCCTTCCACTGAAGGACAAGGGTCATACCAAGGTGACATTGTTCTGAGGTTAATCCTCATCCCACTGCCTTGCCCCTCAAGGGACTCACAAGCTTTGGGGTCTGGGCTTGGGCCTGGATAGGGTTTGAGGTGTGGAAAGGAAAGATGTCAGTGTGGCCTGCAATGGAAACAAACCTTTTGTTGCAGAGAGCTGTGGGGAAGATAGGTGGATCCTCTAAACCACACAGCCTCTTGCACATTGACTCTGCTCTGCAAGCTGAGCTCTTGGTCATCAGCCCACAGCCTGGAGTACTCACAAATGGTAACCTCCACATACCCGTCTGAGGAAGGCAGTAGGGGAAGCACCATTGTGTCTGTGCCGTAGCAGGGTCATGGTGCCAGCGAGGAGAGGGCAGTCAGACAAAGCCAACGAGACGCTCACAGAATCCATATTTCCCAATTTTTGGACCTGTCAGCCCCCAGACCGTTGACAATTGTGGCCCAAGGCAGCCTTGGGAAATGTGAGGCCATGTATGTACAAAAAAGACCCCAAGCCTCCATCATATGGCCCTCCTTACCTTTTCTGAAAATACCCTACGCAGACTCTTTTGGCTCACGAGGGAAGCGAGCAGCCAGGCTGGAAGGGCACTGTCCTGCCACTCACCGTCAGTCCCTGCTTGACAGGGGTGACACCTCGCAGAAGATCTGTGTGTCTGGTGGAACCAGAAAGTGCCTTTTGCCACATGGCAACTTTCTGTAAGAGAAAAGTTTAGATGAAGGGCTGTTGCTGCTCAAAGAAGCTGAAGCTGGAGCATGTCTCATCTTTTGCTAGTACGTAACTACTACACAAAAAGGCAGGTGAGCCAAGTGCTTGAACCATCAGATCCAGCAAGCAGACAGCAGTCTTAAATGACTGGAGATAAAACAGGTTAAATAAATATATCTGTCATGCAGGAATACTTCTCTTAGAGCTCTTTCCAGCTACTTCTTGGCTCCAGCTTTCAAAATCTACCAGGGCAGACCTTGATCTTGTGAACTTTTGAAGTGTGCCTGTATCTGGAAGCAGGTGAGCAGTCATTCTGAACTCAGCAAGGCTAATTAAGGATAATACCAGTCAAACAAACTAATGAAAGATTATTTAAAAGATCAAGATGTCAGATACATGTGATTCCTGTGTTCGGGCCGCAGAGCCCTTCCATCCCCTGCCTGTCCCTTCCTTCCCCTCCCCAGCTGTGATAAGGGTGCTCTGGAATCCCAGGCTGCTGGTTAGGCCCATGGCAATTGCTGGGCGAGTGACAATGGGACGAACACTAATGCCAGAGGAATACAAGTTCTTCCTGTTTGTCATCTTCCTCTTGCAGTAGGAAGTAGCTAAAATACTTCTGAGATATTCTTTTTCGAACAGGCTGTTATGTTCTGGGGTTTAATAAAACTGGGAAATCCTCAGACCCTGTTTAGTGTGAGGAATTAACATTCCCAGATGTTTGACACTATGCTCATCTAGAGCAAATATTGTGTACTGGTTTTCCTGGTGGAGCTTCCTGAAGCCAATGAAATAAAAGCCATCTACCTGCATATCCACATATCCTTTTTTTTTTTTTCCTGCTTATTATTAGTGATAATTACTGTTAGTGATGACTCAGGTGTGACAAGCTTTGAGGGCCACGCTCATCCTGTTCGTCTTTTTTTATGAGCCTTCATTGCAAAGGATCGTACTACAGATTATATGTTTTAATGGTTTTTTTCCCTGCATATTCATGCTGTATTAGTAGACAGTCTGACTGTGAGATTATCACCTTTGGCTGAAGCTCTCAAGCATCATGCTGTGGCTTTCAGCCGATGTGACTCTGCTTCTCTGTCCCTACCTCCTGTCATTTTAGCACTCTTGCTTCCTGTGAAACAGAGAAGAAATCAAGTATAAATATAGAAGCCTACACAACTCTAGAAAAATCATAATGATTTGCTAAATACCTTGTGCAGAAGCATGATCCTGATCATCTCTTCCATCCACTGGCAACGCTAAATGCTTTTCTTTTTTTTCCCAAATATTGACACTAAGCAGGTGGACATTGCTTCATTAACATTATTGCTGTTACACTTACCTTTTGCATCAGCAAATCTTTAATATCTGCCTAAGTCTTTGCTGTGACTTCCCTCTCTTTGGTTGCATTTGGCTTGCTGTTTCCCCGGTTTAAGCATGAGACAAAGTCTGGTGAAAGTTATTGGCCTCTCTGTTGCAAAAGCTGGAGGGAATCCTCCCGTGAGCACTTGTGTGCAGGTGCCCTCCACTGACCTCAGGGAAGTTATGATGGACATTGTCAGGAAGAATCACACCTGACTCAGACTTTGCAGAGCTGCTCCCCAGGGTATTTTTTCCCAGTTGCAGCAGTCCATAGTGGTCAGGCTTCTGCCTTTCTTCAGAGAAAATATTCCAGCTGACAGAGCAAAAAGTAGAAAATTCCTCCACACATGAAAGGTATCTGTCATTTCACAGGGCTTTTCTTTCTCTTCTGCATGCACTGATCAAGACTGTGAAACCTGGAGTCTACTCAGCAAGACCAACTTCAGTCAGAAGTAAAATTAACTTGGTCTTGCTCAGCTCCTGAAAGATGGGGAGCCATGTCAAACACTCCATGTGTGCAGGCACCGGGAGGACAGGTGCAGAAAGAAGATGGCTTGGCAGAGTAGGGTTAGCAGAGAAATGAGCTCGGGGCAATGGTGGCACACCAGTATCCTCTTTTCTTCCAAAAATCATCTCAGATACCTATTCAGGTAAGGTTGTAACATCTCTGTGGACAGTTGTCGTCAAGCAGGTATAGAACTATTTCAGGGTGTTTGACATGAGAGATCTGAGCAGAGGTGGCTTTTGTGGCAGGTCTGAACTGAGATTAAAGCTGAAGTGTGTGCTGTGAAATGCCAAGAAACGAGGAAGCCAAAAGCTTCTTAACTTGGGCATCCCCGGCCACGGTGCTGGGCTGTAATGCTGCTGTAATCTGATGAGGAGGAGGAATCACTTTTGTCCGTACGAGGATCCCTCTGAACAGCAATGAAGCCTGGGGACCTGGGGACAGCTGAGGCAGCAAAACAACATGGCAGTCTCTGAAAAGAAGTCTCTTTCTCTCTCCTCCCCCTGCTTCCGGCCAAATGATCTCTCTCTTCCTAGCATCATTTTCACCGTTATTGGACCAAATTCCATGCTGAAATGGTGGAAAATTAGAAAGGCAGATTCTTCTCCTAGCTGAGAAAGCCAAGCTGGGTCACAGAAGGGTCAGGGAAGACTGAGGCAGCACCAGGTAAATGAAAACCACCTGCAGCTGGGACAGGAGACCACCTGGGCATGTCCACACAGGCAGGTGGGACCACACAGCTGGGCTAGATGAGAGAGATCATCAGTCACAACTCAGCTGTCTTCTTCTTCTCCCTGATCTTGCCTCTATCCAGGAGCACAGGGCAGACACTGTCAGGAGTTTGGTGTGTTAAGGAGCTCCCACCAATGTCTTTTATTCCTGATCTGCTGAATCCTGCCTGTCTTCCAGAATTTGTGATTTGGGGGTAAGGGAGACAGTGGGCGTTGGGAAATTGAACTGAAACCTCCATTTGTTCCCCAGGGAGGTCTAAATAGCTCAACACTGCTAACTGTCCTCATTCATGTGATCAAAGACTCTACATCCCACATCAAAACCCCGAGCCACCCAGGCCCTAGGAACACGGTTTTGTGAGAGGAGCTGTGACCCGTGACATTGCCACGTGGCTTACTGCAGAAATGTTTTAAGGAGCCCAGGCTGCCAGCTCAGGAGCACAAGCAGCAAGGAAGCATCTTTCCCCAGAAATAACTTTTAAGGGTGCTTCAGAGCAGACCAGAGAGTTTCCTTGGTTCCAGGAAGGCACTGGGAGCCTGCTAGGGTTCTATCAGTGGAGAAAGGGCCAGAAGAACCAGAGAGGCAGATGGGTCACTGTCTGGGATAGAATGATTGTTGCAAGCTAAGCTGCTTGGTGGAAGAGGAGCAAGTACTCTAGTGGAGAACAGGACCTGAATCTTTCACCTTACAAGATTCTTGAGCGTCCTATCTATGGGTGTCCCTTCAGAGGTCTTCTTGCTTCCCTGTGAAGCGCTTCTTGATTCTGGCCATAAAAGAGATGACAACATTCTCCCCCATCTTGAACTGGCCTTACACTGGTGTTGCTCCACTGACTTCTGTCCAGCCATTTCTGACTTTCACCGATGAAAGGCAAGACAATCAGCCCTAACACAAACAAAACCAGAGCTGTTTAGCTGCTCAGCTATACAAAAGCTTCGTTGCTGATGCATTCCAGCAATGTTTTGGATTCTCTCAGACATTAACTGTTTCAAAAGAGCGTGGCTGGGAAGAGGGTGGCTGAAGGGAGGGGGGGATTTCCCATTAAGGACAGCAGCAGGACCAGATGTCTTTTTGATGAGCTTCTCTTGGCTTCCCATCCTTTGACATTTCCTTTGCAGTTGTTGAGTCCAAACTGCTTCTAAACCAAATTACAGGGAGCTCTAATAGCACGAATTGTTTTTGTTCCCCCAACAGATGGAGTACCTTCTTCCGGCCAAAGTATGAGACATGCTGACCAGACAGTGTGCTCAATAGCTGGGGCATTTGTTCCTCCTGGAGCCATTTCTTCCTTATCCTTATTTTCTACTTCAGACCCTCTCCCTGCTCCAGAGAAGCCCCTCAGCTTTCCTTTGACAGTGTTCAAAACCAGTTAAAGAAGTCAAAAGCTTTATTTGTTCCCTTCCTCTCCAAACTCCACATGGGGACGCTCCCACCAGCAGCCCTCACTGGGTATCCATACACAGTATTTCAGCACATAACACTCACATGCACCACCGGACATGGCTATCAGCTTCCTACGAGCTTCTGATACAGATTTCTAATATATAACTAGCCATGGTCCTACTTTTTGAGGGGATCAGATGGGAAATCACAGCTTTCAGCTGACCAAATATCAGAAACTTCACCCACACTTACAGATTTTACCACTAAACCAACATTGACCAAAATTTCTACCAAGTTGGTACAAAAAAAACCTGTGTGGAGTATCAAGCTGTCAATAGAGGACTCGCCTCAACAGAGCTGAGCTCTTGGCACCCTTCAGCACCATTAAAACTTACCCAGGCGAAAGGAAAAACTACTTTTATCAAAATATGGGAAAACATTAATTTTTACATCTTGCTACATTTTCACTGGGATTTTTTTTAAGCCTCCCCCATCATCACCACAAACTGTGGTTTGATGTCAACTGTGAGCTCACAGAAGGCTATTTATTCTGGCATTTTCCCAAAAAGGAGGTTTTTTCGGTCCGCAGCTTTTTCTTTAGGCCTAAACCACTTCTGCTCAGCCAAAGTCAATAAAGCAGAGCACACTTCTGAGGTCAGCGCTGCTGAAGTGGGAAAGGGGAATGAACGAGAACCTGTGGTCCATACAGGAGAGCAAACTGCAATTTGTTTCAGTGGAGTCTAAGTATTATGGAGGAGTCCAAGCATCCTTCCCAGCCCCCACATCTGCTGTTAATATTAAATGTTAGGGTATTCAAACTACCTGCCAAAGTGGAAGGAACCACCAAGTAACAGATCTCACCCATGTCGGTTGAATCTTCCACTTTTTTTTTCCTAATTAAGAGTCAAGAAGTCCGCCTCAGTAAATACCAAAAAACACAGTTTCCCTTTTCCCGTGTAGACCAGTGGAGCTGAATTTCTCCTGCCTTCCTGACTATCATTAAGTATTCTGTTTAAATAGGCCAGCTTCATGCCATCTATAATGAAGTTATAGAGTATTGCTCTGTTATGAATGATGAAGCTGTTGTGTCCTACGGGGAGAAAAATCGCTGTAATCCAACTTTCCTTTTGAAAAGGCCTAATGTATCCACATGAGATCTTCTGGCAGAGACAACTGAGAGAATATAAATAGAAGCTTAAAAGAAGAAGGAGGGGAAGGGGAAAATAACTCCAACAGGGCTGAGTAGCTGAAATTCACAAGTTTAATAGGAAGATGGATGACTGAAGAGCCTGTTCTGTGACACAATTAGGACTTTATGTAGGCCTTTTTCAATTATTTGTAGCTGACAAAATATCACACAAAGGCTGTTTCACACTGCAGGCCAGGTGCCCAGAAATGGGTTTTTCGGAGGGGGGCAGCAACTGGGAGAGTCGCCCAGGGGCACAGGCCACTAGGGTTGCCACTGGCTGCATTGGGCAACAGTGTGCGTCACCTCATGCACGAGCGGCAGGAGCAGAGTGTCCACGATGCCTGAGGTCCCTGTATGTCCAAGCCATCATCTGCCCATCCCCAGGGAGCACAGAGCTGCAGCCACAGCGGACAGTGTGGGGTGGGAGGTGACTGTACAAGTCCACATGGTCCATCTTGGACAATATCTTTCTGGTCCTCCTCACAGAAACAGTAAGGGGATATGTGGGTTCCTGCTGCAGAGGAGGTTCCTGCTGCTGGGCAATTCTCAGTACTGAAGTTAAATCATGAGATCTTGTCAAGGAGCCTGTTCTGAGCAGGTTCTGTCCACCCCCAGCTCCTCACTGGCCACCCACCAAATACTATTGTTGTGGTGGCACTCTGTTCTCAGCACAAACCTACCACAGTTCAACTAATTGCTTGAAATAACCTGCCTGTGTTTGCACACAGGGCTCACACCTTCAGTTGCTTCGCTGCTGCAGCCTAAGGTGGTGAGAAGTAGCAGTGAGCTGGTGAGGAGTAATGTCTTTAGCATCTCCCACGAGACCTGCAGAAAATCTCACCAAAGTTTCAGATTTTAAGTGTCTTTTTTAATTTGTTAAAGCTCGCTCCATTCTTCAGTGAGCTAATCTGACTAAAGACATTCTAAATCAGGCTGAAAATACCCAGAGGGGTTTGATTAGTAAATTTAGTCTGGTTAATTTTGGGTGAACTCACCTGGGTGTCCCCATAAGGAGAAGGTTACCAGGACCTGTAGAAGGGTTAATTCTGCTTTGATGGAACTGTGGTGAGGGAGGGCCAAGCCTGTGGGAGCAGACACAGGCTGCAAGGAGTCTGCCAGGGAAAGATAGAACAGGGTAATGGACATGGTTGTCCATATGTAACAATCTGACTGAGGACAGAAAGACAAGATAAGAGGAGCAGGGTCTGTGGAGAAAAGGGAGTCACAGGAATGTTCCCCCTTGAGGGAGGTGGCTCCAGAGGCAAGAGCAGAATGGGGCAGCAGCAACAGGCAGGGGTCCTTTGGGCAGCATTAGCTCTTGCTCAGGCAAGATTGCCTCTACGGAGATGTTTTCTTGAAGGTTCATTCTTGACTCCAGTCTTCAATGAATGGTTTACAAGTTCCTTCGAAGACCCAGGTGGCTCAGTAGTGTGGTCACTGGGGGAAAGGGACATGAGGCAGAGCCCTCCCCATGCCTGCAGTCATGGTGGCTCAGGGCATTCTTCCACGGTGGCCTCTGCAGGGCTACCCTGACCCTCAGCAGGACCACGAAGGACCAGGGCTGCCTGGCAGGACAGCTGCAGCTTATGTGTCTATGGACCTGCACTGCTAGAGGTGTTTTCAAGTTATTTAAAAACATGTTGCCACTGAATGGTAATGCCTCCCCTCACCCCTTCCCCAGCTAGCGACAGGTTGGCTGTTTGTCGAGACTGTTGGTCTTGCAGATAGGACTAAAAACTACTTGGTTTTTCCCCCACACGGTCAGTTTATTGGCTCGCTTTTCCCCCCGATCAGATGGCTGATCTGCCTGCCCTGGTGCTGACTCCATTGTTGCTCAAACTGGCAGAACACAGGAAAATTCTCCGGAGGGTCCTCTGCTGGGATTGCTCCCGAGGGAGAAAGAGCACAAATGTACTTTTCAGGAAGCTGAACAATTAGTTAGTTATGGAAAAACCTTGAGTGCCAAGAGTTCAGAGCAGCATTGGAGCATTGAAGTGGTGTGTTTGGGGCTGCCTGAGCACCAGGGCACACCATTTAGATGAGCCAGTTTTTATTGCCCTGTTCTCAATTACCTGCTATTGTTTTATCAGACCTGTCCAGTAGGAAGATTACACCTTTTTTTTGGAAGGGGGGAGGGAACAGCAAGAATCAAAACATAAAAATAAACCACACACTTCTAAATAATTGAAAATATCAAACAGTGGCTTTCCTTCCTCTGCAATGTCTGTGCTCTCAAATGCATCATTGCAAGGGGAATTATTCATGTAGTCACATCAATAAATCTTATTTAAGTCCTTTATATTGCAATCCTCATTCATCTAGCTAGGACTCTTCTGTAAACGATAATTAGGGTAAGAGCTAACTGAGATACCACAGAGTTTGCTCCTGGCAGTCATTTAACATCCAGCATGGTATCAAGGCTGTAAAGTAGGCATTTCTCAGCAGCAGTTCATTCATCGTAAAACCTGTTTCCATTAGTAGCTTGTCTCCTGTTTCACAGCAAACACTTAGGTTCACATAAAGACCTCAAAGCTTCTGTCAATGAATTCTTTGAATGGACTTTTTGCTTTCTCTGCAGTATCTAGCCTAAATCCAGGAGTCAGCCAAGGGGGAGCACCATTTCCCTCTGGCAGCCTGACTGGGCTAGTCCGGGAGAGAGGGTTGGTTCTACCACCAGCTCTCCTCCCCAGTGCCTGGTGCTATGGGGGCTGGGAGAGCCCAAATAATGGGAGATACATAGTAGATCTACTCCCAGGGGTGGAGACCTCCAACAGCAGAGTCGGCCTCCAAGCCAGTCTGCCTCTGCGGAGTCTGCCTTCTCCACACCTATGTCCAAACAGTATTGCCCCAGTTTTAGCAAAGACATCCTAACACCCACCGAGGCACGAGTGCCTAGCAGAAGCTCTCTCTTGTCTTCAGCTCTGGACACTAATCTAGCAAAGACTGCATGGGACTCAGCGCTCAATCCTTTCTCCCTCCACCCCAACACCCATACAGTTATACCCTTCTTAATCAACTGCTTAGCCACAGAAGGCATGATGGTACTGATGGAATTGAAGGAACTACAGGAGGGCCACCACCTGCCCTCTCTGCCATGGACTTGAGACTGTGATTACATGACAGAAAGTGTGCAATATCCCTGGCAGTTTAACATGTTCTGCTCTAACTCTTTTCTTCAGACCCCATTGTCCACTTGTGCCTGCTCCATTTTTCAGGCCAGCACAACTGCTTTGTGAGGCCACTGCTTAAATCAAAGCAGGGAACTGAAAAAAAACCCCAACAACTCTATGCAACAAAGTAAAAAGTGAAAAATGTTTCTTTAAGCAGGATCAGTTCCCGAATGTCAGTGAGAGCGACCCCACAAGCAGTCATGCTGACATATCTGATGGCAGGAAAAAGCTGTGGGGGCGTGGGAATACCTTAAGCTTGCTGAACAGCCGCCCAGTGCTTTGTCTTATGAAGTCACAGCCTGAGGAGAGACTGCGCTGTGCTGTTTTCCTGCTCCCCCTCTCTTCCTTTCCCCCCACGCCCTTGGGCCCCCATCACTACCACGACTACATCCAGTCCGGGATGTACATTTTAATCTGCAGTGTGTATATAAAAGAGAGCTGGAACCAGTGGCTGTCTGAGACCCACCTGACCTTTGGACGTCCAGCAAACTTCCTGTTCCAGGGCTGCCAGCTCTTTAATCTCCCCATCCTTAAAAAATAAAAGTGAGCCTATGTGAAAAGTGCTTTGTAATGGGAACCCCTGGAACAACTTTTCTCTCTTGCCCTCTGACTGAGCCATAGAAAACAGTAAATATCTCTCCCAAGAGTCCTTTTTTTTACAATAGAAAAATGGCAGGCAAAAATTAAGTTTCATTTCCCAGCCTCAGACTCAGCAGCAGACAGGCACAAAAGCTACAGAAAAATAAAACAGCAAGGGGAAAAAACCCACTCTTGTTCATTCAGAGTTTGAGGAGATTTTTGGTGGGGAACAAGCTGCTTCTGACAGTAGAGCAAGTCACACTTGGGAACTGGGTTTCTCTTTTTGCAGGAGGAAGTGGTCTTGGGCTCTATACTTGACAGCAAATTAGCATTGACATTTGACTTGTTTTGATCTGAGCTATTTACAGTGGTTTTATCTGTGTATTTTTGACATGCTGTGAAGATTCCCATTGCCAGATGCCTTGCTATGGCTGTAGGATGCAGTGCATTCCACAGTCATTACTCAGGGGTCATAAACCTCACATCATTTGTGGGGAGGAGGGTAGCAGAGAAAAATGGTCTTACAATTAAAAAAAGAAAAAAAGGAAAAAAGAAGAATAAATCCTGGACTTAGAATTCACTGGGCTTGTCTATTTAATTGGAGGAAAATTAAAAATGCACTTAGGCTGGCTGGCACTGTCACACCGTGAAGGTGATGATTGGAATGGATCCTTATGAAGTTGCTCTGCACATAGGAGAACATTCATGGCAATAATGGGGAAGGCTGTAATGGAGCAACTGCTCTGTTACATGGCTGGGTCAAAGATCCCCAGCTTGGGGATTGCTGCATAGGACCTCCAGAGCTTGGGTTGGCAGTATGTGTCCTAGGGCTGGCACTACATGGTCACTGCTGCTACAGGGAAGGAGCTGAGACTCGAGCAGTGGATTTTCAAGAGTAAGTGACACTAGTTCAAAAGGGAGACTTTGGTTTTTTTTTCTTTTACATGGTTGGGAAACATTCAAGAAAATTTCCAAGGCGAAATCACAGACCTACCTGTGCGGTTTCTAAAGCAGATGCTCCATGCACAGACCTTCCTTACTCTCTAACTGTGTGGAGAAGCCCAGGAAGGTTAACGGGACATAGATGCCCAGGGAGCATCTCACATGAAAGTGCTTGGGGGCTGCAGGCTGGCAGGTGGGGAATGGGCTCGTGCCCTGCAGGAAACATCTCCCTGATGTCTAGTTGTCCAGGAGAAGGGGAAATAAACAGCACAAAACTTTTTTGAAGAAAGGTCTCTTAGACTCTATGCTTGCCTTTCAGACAAACAGGCTGACATTTACAAACATCCCTGTGTCTTCCTAACTCTTCTCTGGCTCAGGCTTGTCCAGCACTTCCCAACAGTAACCTGCACAGCTGTGTGCTCTCATGTGCTCTCATGTGCTCTCAGCTGAAGTTTGCTCACAAGGGGCTACAGTTGTGTAAGAAATCTGAAGCTTCTCAGTGCTGGTCCTAAAAAGGAGAGGATAGAAAATGGGTTATTATGTCCTCATTCATACCTGTTCTGACAGCTCTGAGGGCTGTGAAGTGGCCAGGCAGGAAATGTCTATAAACACGAAGGAAACAGAGGAACAAGGGATACTGGAACACATGCACTGATCTGCTGAAGTCCATGAGCCTACAGGCCTGTTGAAAAATATTAAGCCCACTAAATCTTCAAAGCAGGTGTCATCTCCACCCTGTACATACAAATTGTCCAGTTCAGGATTAGGGCTCCTCTAGCTAGACACTGCAGAAATACAGACAGCAAAAAACCTGTGTTCAAATACTCCACTGAAGTGGTGCTTCTGCCCTTCACTGAGTCAGATTTCTAGCAGCTGCTATAAGTTAATCTGATTTTCTGATTTTGATGTTATTTTGTCCCAACCACAGCAAAAATAGTCTCTGGAGTTAACTATCCAAAAAAAGAAAGCATCTGAGAGCTACCAGGTCACTGTGCTGGATTTGTCCACAGAAGAGTTTCTCCCATGCAAATACCAGCACAAATACAACACAGCAAAAATCTAGGCACAGCCTGGGAAGTGAATGGGGCAGATACGAACTTTGCTAACGGCTAACTTCATGGTGGTGTTGAATTCCCCACCTCTTGCTCTCCAGGAAGGAACGTGAGCCCCCACCTCATCTGAAGCTCAGTCCTTAGATATGCCCAACACAGTACATCATCGAAGTAAAATCCTGGGGGAACCTCCACCTTTGTTGTGAGAGAGAACCTGTGTAGAGTATCAAGGTACGGCAACAACAGGGATGGGTCTCAGAGGGCTGAGGACTGGAACAGAAGACGGGGAACACGTTACCTGCAGGGCACAGATCCCAGTGCCACAGGGGCTTTGTGTAGGCTCAAGGACACGGTGCAGAATGTGTGCTGCATCTCTCCTGCCCCTGAACAGGGCTGAAGCTCAGATCACCAATGGCCTGAAGCAGGATTCTTTCCAATCCCCTTCAAGGTTTTTTTAGGATTGATCCCCAGTGCATTCACTTCAAATAACATCACCCCCCTCTCCCCATCCCCCCCAGCCTTTCACAAACAAGCCCAGAGGCCAATCCTAAATGAGGCTTCAGCTCTGCTTGCTCCAGGTTGCATAACGGCAGGAAGCTCAAATTAATTCAGTGAAGATGTTTGGCAGGACATCTGGAGAGCTGTCTGTGAGTGGCTGCTGTTCCAGTGGATATCTATGTGCAACAACAACTGAGGTGCCTTGACATGTCTTTCTTCTGAGGCAATGACCTCCTCTAAGGTGCAGTTTGCTTAATTTTGCTGCTACTATGGTCTGCTGGAGAGTCGGGCATTCAGCACATTCACAGATGTTTTATACCTCTATTTCCTTGAATGGCATTGCCCCCAACCTTCTACCCCCAGACCAAGGCTGGGCAGGTATAACTCCAGGTAATTAAGCAAACACCTAGCTTTAAATACTAAGACACATTAATATATTTTCAAGTTAGGGAGTAAAATGTTTGCTGAACTTGCAAGGATAAAGAGAGGAAATAATTTAGATGGTGAAGCTGATGTAGCAGCATGACCTCATTGACTTCACTGATATCTCAGGTCCTTTTAAACCACAAACTGACCACGCGAAATTAACACTCCTGCATGGTTTGTATGAGTATCTATTTCTAGTGACTTAGCTACAAGAAGCCTCGTGTCTATTTTCAAACCTTTTGTCACAATTTCACTGAAGCTGTGTAACTGTTCATCTGTCTTGTTCTGGTCATTCATGCCTCACCATTCTCTCTCTCTTGAGAGCACATCCTGTTTTGTAAGAGGACTTTGATATAACTCTGCAAGATGGGAAAAAAAAAAGAACACAAATGAGGCAACATGAATTCAGCAATTAAGAATAAAGCTCCAAACTTTATTCATTGACTTGAGTACAACAGTGATGCGGATTACAGTGGCACGGGAGTGCAATATGTGCTGTTTGCAGTATGACAGCGGAAACACTAATTGTACAGAACAGCAACCCAGCTCAACTTTTCATTATGCGTACAAGCAGACTTACTGTACAGACAAGACATTGATTCACTTTTACAGAGACTCAGAAAGAGAGCTGTCTCACAGATGAATGGAAAACACAGCAACACCTCCCCAAAACGCTGGTTTGTAACGTGTGGAAGGAGGAGAAAGGAAAAATAAAATAATAAAAAAATCTATTGCCAAAATCTACTGATTTAAAGGAAAATATACTTTTGAAAAATTTATTTCAGTTTCCAAAGCTTTAAAAAAAAAATCCCCCAGCTCTAAGACCCTATTACAGGAAGAGCTGTCAGCAGCAACCAAGCCACACTGCTTGGAGAGGACTGATCTGGTAACAAGACACACAACTCACTGCAGCGAGCACACACAGCACTCAGAGACTATCTTGGTCTAGCCAGCTGAAAAAGCTCCTGCTCCAAAGTGTGCGGATGTCAGTGAGAGCCTCCACTGATTTCAGTGGCTTTGCACCTGGGGCAGGGAAGTGTTTCTGAAGAGTGTTCAGTGACAAAAGCCCAGGCAAGTGTCCAGCGGGACCTGTCAAAGCGCCTAAGGGAGCTAGAGTCTCAGCCTGGTAAGGCACCGCTGGAATTCCCTCAGCTGCTTGAGATGCTTCATTTCCTAATGCCCAGCAGCTAGCTGTATGGGCCTCAGCTTTGCAAGTCCTGGGAGCAACACTTCCATTAACTGTGGCGATCCTGACAAAACAGGTTACTCTTTGCCTTCAGCCACCAGTCTTTACCTCAAAAGGAAGACCGCAATGCATGTGGAAGTATTACCTCTTCATGTGGACAAGCATTTTTTAGGAAATCATTAGCAGAAATCTATTTCCCTATTAGAAGCCCTTTGGGCAACAAATAATTTATTTTGCATACAGGCAAACAACATTAATGGCTAATTACATTCCCACTTCCTGCACTGATGCTACATTAAAATTAATACTACTTATCCCCTCTCTGCCAAATGCAGGCATCACATAGCTCCTGCTAGCAGAGTTGTCTGACTAAAAATTCTGTATCTTTGCATCATGACAGATTTTTTTGCTCCTTATTTTATTAAGCACAAAAAAGGTGTGTGGGAGAAATCACAAAGCAGAACTCACCAGCCAGAGCAGTCCTGCAACCCACAGTGATTAAGTGTGTTTCTACCCTACCAGAGAAAAGCGCATTACACTGCTATCACAGTGTTCAGTATCACTCTCTAGTTCCTCATGACTTAGCAATGGGGTAAAAATATACCACATATTGTCAAGACCAGCCCTTGCTCTGCCTTTATGCTGGCCTCTAGCAGGTGTGCTGACAGGGCCAAAAAGTTTGACAGGACACAAACTGGACCATGACCTGGGGCTAGCTGAATGGGGAAGGGGTGTGGAGTCAAGCCCTAAGTGTCTCTCTGACATGGGAAGACGACTGGCATTCCAGGACAGGTTTGTTGATTTTCTTGTTTTCTGCACGCATTTTATTGCATCATCATTGACTGGTATTTTTTACTGCCATAGGTAACTTCCAAGATGTGGACATCCTCCTCCACAAATACATTCTGAAAGAAAGCAGTGACTCATGGAGTAGGAGAAAGGCCGGTTTCCGTTTAGCCTGCTCATATGCTTCTATGAGGCCATGGCCCAAATGTGCCAAGATCTCCTCCTAAGTCAGGACAAGCCAAGATAAGTCATTCCAATACAAGTTTAGAGGATGTTCATATTTTTACCATTTTGGGGGTGAAATTTTCTGTCACTTTTGTAACAGCTTCATACCATTAAGTTGAGTGTAGATGCTTATATGCTATGGGCTCCAAACTTGACTCCCTCACGGTTTGAAATAGGTACCACAGGCTCATGCCTGCGTTTTCTTCTAAGTCTGCTAAACACCACCCTGAGCAAACCCTGGAGAAATCAAGCTTACACCAGCCCTCCTCCAGAACCTAACCCTTCTCCATCCATCAATATTACCTGACCAGGAGGAGCACAGCTTGCAGAAAGGGATTTCACTTCAAACAGACACATCTGATTTCAGCGTAACAAAAACTTTTGTTTACAAAAGAGACTTGTAATGACCTCCCCTGAACAGCAGGACATCTGAACTCCATGGCTGAGAAAGGATTTCCAAATTGCAACAGGAAAAGGGCAGTGAGCACTTCAGTGCTAGGACCACAGACCTAGGACTATAGGACTCTGTAAGGAGAGATGACATCTGTCTTGACAGAAGTAAAAGCAGTACTGGAGCCACAGAGCTATCTTGTCCCACATAGAGCTGTTAAGAAACTTGGCGTTTTCCTAGTTTAACCTTTCACAACACACTGCAGCTATGTCCACTATGCAGCACAAACCATGTTTAATGAAATCTACTAACCAAACTGAAAACCAGCATGTTTCCAAGACACCACTAAAACCTGTCTTCGATGACACTAGCATGAGATGATAACAAACAATTTTTTAAAAAATAATGAAATTCTGTGAGCAGACTTCACAAGAACTTACCCTTCCAGCTGTATGGAAAGTTTAGCAGGTTTGGGGTAGGACACTGGCAGAGATGAGATGCTAAACTGAGGCCACAACAGAGCACATCACTTCACTGAGAAATAGTGGATAGTTTAGTAATTTCCAAATCTGCTCTTCAAGTTGGCTTAATTCTACTGTCTTCTGAGATGATGAACAACATATTCATTTCAAAATACTCATTCCAATTTCTGACTCGCAGTAGGCTGGAGCTTACACTAGGTTAAGGCATGGGTATAGAGGGTGCAGCCAACTGTTCCCACTGTAACACCGAACAGTTCTCTACTTGTTCACAAGGAAATTATCAGACCAGTATCTGGAGATACTGATACAAAACCCAGAAAGTCAGACCTCTGGATTCCCTGTTAATATGAAGGCTACTGCCCAGGGTATTACCCTTCCATCTAAGGACTGCCAGGGATGGGTGCTGCAGATGTTCACAAATGCCTCAGGAGGCCTTTTAAATGATATTACCTGTGGCCAACCTGGCACTTCCATGATGTGGGAAGCTGACCCTGCCTTTTGCATGCTCGATATATCACAGAACCAGGTATCCACAAGCCCTGGAGATACAAGCACATATGCAAGTGGCAACCTTTGTAACTTAATGACCACTATCTATTCAACACTTTGCACTATTTGGAAATTCCAGGTTAATTACTCACATAGTATCTCAACTCCAAATGGGGAGTGGGTGTGCTCCATGTGCACCTGTGTTTAGAACCTGCATGTGTACATAATCCCATTTTGTGCACATGTGGTTATTTTGCAATGCCATCCCAAATATATGTTTTGACAGGTCTTTGCTCTTACGTCACTCCTAAAGCAGAAAAGGGGAAAAACCAAGACAAAAGCAACTAGTTTTCAGTCCTCTTGGCAAAGATGTTATTTTGACAGCACAGAGTTTGATGGGACTTTATCAGAAGCTCAAATGCTTTGCAGGAGATAGAAGAACGTAATTATGTACTTAAGGCATATTCATAGAATCATAGAATGGTTTGGGTCGGAAGGGGCCTTTAAAGATCATCTAGTCTAACTCCTGACATGTCTCACAAGGGAATACTGAAGAGGGGAATTACAAAGAACTGCCCAAGAAAATTCTACTTGATTGATACTAGGAAAATGATTCATTGCTTATAAAGAAAACTCTCCCTGGGGCTACGTTTCTGTTTTTATTAGGTGGGAAGACCAGATGAAAGAACAGAAAATGTTGCAGTGACAATCACTAACAGCCCACTGCAGAAACACATACACCCTGTGGCTGGCTGTAGCATGATTTTTATGGACAAATGATCTCTTGGGGTGTGTCTACTATAGATAGTTGGGAGAGTTAAGGTGAATTATGCAGGCATGAATTTAAAGCTCAGAAAACCTTTCATGATCTCAATCAGAAATGAAGCAGTGTTAAGTCTAGTGCAGAAAGCTCTGAATGGACTGACTATGCTCCACACCAGAAAGATGTGAACCAGCAGTGGCCCAAAAATCCAGTTAGAGACTGTTTCTGCTGCATCTAAGCTGGCTTCTCTTCATTCCTTCCCAAGCTACAATTGCAGCTTTAAATTCTCAGTTGATGAGGCAGATACAAATTGTCCTGTCATTCTCCACAGGCAAGAAGGCTAAGTTCTTTTTTTTTTTTTGAGAGGAGGGAGAAGAGAGAAAATAACCTGGCTTAGTCATTTCTGCAATGACTGGGTAGTGTATTCACATATGCTGTGAGAAGTTCAGTAGTAATCTAGCTATGGGGACAGAAAAATGCAGACTGGCAGCTCACATCTTTGAGAGACCAAGTCTTCAGATCAAAAAGTTTTATTGCCAAGGTGACTTGGGCTAAAAGACCCCTAACGCCTACCATGTTTAAGACGCAGCAGCAGCACAGTATCATCAATAGGATGTGCACTGACAAAATTTGGAGAATTTTAATACTTTAAATGCATTAAAACTCAAATGTACATTTCTAAGTTAAGCCCCACCTTGCAAGTGACAAACACTGAATTCCTGAGACTCCAGTGTTCACAAAGCCTGTGACTGTAAAATACTGCTGTTCTTTGATTGTACGGATTTGGTCTCAGAAGTCACTCAAAAATTAATCTCAAACTGCCACTGCCCTGAACATTCCCATTTACTTCGCAGTGTTCCTCTAAAACACTTTCATCAGATGCTTGTTCTGCAAAATGAAGTAAAACATGTTGAACTGATGCTTGCTGCAATCTCAGGGAAGTCCAGAGAGCTTACTTACAACTGCATGTGTCAGTGTTCACTGAGGACTTCTGTTCAGTGGGGACTGTGATGCCAGCTCTGTATGGTAGCATATTCTGCAGCTTGTCCCGTAAACTCACCATTCCCTTAGGTCTAGGACATGGAGCAGATGCTGACCCCTTGTATCTGTCTCCCATATAGTGAATCTTCAACTCAGATTTCAAAGGAACCACAGCAATCTGTTGCAACAGGACTTCCCAAACCAGCAGAGAGGCAGGATTTGGGCTGTCCTGCACATTACATGGTGAAAAGTCATTTTGTGATAAAGAACTCAGTGCAGTGATACTGAATCTTACAACTACATGGGACTGTTTCCCCTTCCTGACTTCCAGATTTTGACACCAATGTCTCATATAACAGAAAATACAAAGGTTCTGATGTTTCCAGTGCCAAAAGTTTCTGCATTAAAAAGGAAACCTTGATATTCTTTGACAGGCACAGAACCTAAATGCCCCTCTCCTACATCAGAAGATGGACTTATTAGTGCAGTATGCATTGGCAGTTAAG
>VZTO01021416.1:0-10468 GCA_013400615.1 Syrrhaptes paradoxus
GGCTGGGGAGTGTCTGTATTACTTTGCAGAGTAAGCTGGGCAAAAAAGTCTGTCCCTTGCAGAAAGGGTGGTCATCTCTGTCTCATGGGGACTGCCAGGGTGGCCGCTTCCAGCTGCTTTCCCTCCTGCTGTGGCAATTGCTGCCTCCTGCACGCGGAAGGTTTACAGTGTTATCTGCACTGATGTGGGGTTTCTATGCCAATAATCACTTGACCTTCTACTTATAAAACTCTGCTTTTGGCTTCTGTATTTGCCTAGATCAGTATTTCCTAGAGCAAACAGTGCCTGGTTAGAAGAGTGGGGACGGACTGTTTGCGGGGTAAGAAGCAAATCTAAAGAACCACTGAAAACTAAGAGTGTAGCATGTTACCTGACAGTTGAGCAGAAGAATAAACAAGGCATTTTCTCTCCTGCTTCTCCACTAACTTCTGTAACATGGAGACCCAAAACAAAGCCTGTCAGTATTTTATTTCTGAGCACCAGGAGCCTTCTGCTTGTGCCAGCAGATCTGATTCAGATGTGTCAGGAATGCCTGCCACCCGGACCCTGGCAAGTGTGTCGGGCTGCTCCAGCCTGCGGAGCATGGAGGCTGGTGTCTGTGTCTTAGGACTGAAAAGACAGTGGTGACATTTAAGCCAAAGACAACTTCTGGTATGAATTTTCTCAATACCTAACATGTAGTGACTATAACTTTTTTTTCTCTCCCCTCAAATGTCTACACAGACTGGCCAGGAACACGAACTGATAGAAAGTATGCCCCTTCTGGAGTGGTTTGCAAACAACTACAAGAAATTTGGAGCAACGTTGGAAATTGTTACAGACAAATCACAGGAAGGATCCCAATTTGTGAAAGGATTTGGAGGAATTGGAGGTAAACTGCATGAGAAAAATGTATTTGTCTTTTTTTTAATGGTTAATTTGATAATTTGGTGCCAACACAAATGGAAAGCTGAAGAGATTAATCTTACTCCTATTAGTCACAATAACAGTTAAGAAACTGTCATGTTCAGGGATCTCCAGGTGAATCCATCCCATAGTCAGATGATGCTGTGTGTTAGGTAGCTGTCATTTCAGACTGTGTTCCTCAGATCCTTTTGTCCTTCAGAGTGCTGGGAGGTGGACTGTCCTTCCCAGCTGCTGAATTTCAGAGGGGCTGGGAACTGCTTTGCTGTGTGTCTGTTGCTTTGTGGCAGCCCGTGCCCCGCTGTGTAGAAGTGCTGTATGACAAACACCAGCCTAGTTCCCGAAGCAGCTGGATATCTGTTACTCATCTCTCAGAACTCCCCTGTACTTTGCTCCCTGGTCGTCCTCTTCTTTTCAAAATAAAAGTATTTTTAGCCCAACATCATGGAGAAATGAGGCTTCTGAAATCCTTAGTTCTCCTGAACTCACTGACCAGTTGCAGCCAAGCCTGACAGAGGTGCAGATAGCTCATGTGCTTCAGGCTGACAAAAATCATGAGCAGGGTAAAGCAAAACCACAACACAAAATCCTTGTTTTCCCCTGACCAGGGGTCCCAGGACAAAGCTGGTGCTTATTTGCTGATACGCCAACTGTTGCCACTTACTGTGTTTCAGTTGGTGGATGGGCAAGAGATGAGTGTATTGTAGAGGGAAATCTCTAGGGCCAGAGAGCACCAGTCAGAAGGTAAAAAGCTTGAATTTTTTGGCTATGTAAAGAGTAACAGGTTTTGCAGTGTTGAGGGTTTATAGCTTTGGGAGTCCTTCCTGTCCTGCCAGATGCAGCCTCTCAGCATGGTGGGATGCTCTTTGCTACCAGGCTCCAGTCCCTGTAGGCTTCAAATACTCCTTGAGTACCCTTCACCAACACAAAATTTGCCAGGGATAGAGGCTGCCCAGAAACCCAGGGTGGTGTTTGGGGTGGGAAGAGTCTGGGAAGACAGCCACTAAATACTGCTTTTGCTCCATTGTGAAAGTTACTTTGGTGCCAGCTGCCATCTGAATTGAACTGATGGGCCATTGTCCGAGTGGTTATGCCAGGATGAATGATCTGTTACTGGTATTTTTTGGAGATAATGATCCTCCTAGAATAGACACAGCTTTTCCAGAAGGAAGCTGGCCTGTGCTGGGCAGGTAGGTGTTTCTTCCTCCTGGCAGTTCTGTCGGGCTGTAGCATGGATGTGGCATTGCTGTTCTAGCTGCATGTCTGCTGCCAGTCCGAGCCCGACCTGCAGTACAAGTGCTAAATCAGCTTCTGGAAATGAAATCAGAAACTCTTGACGTGGAGACAGGGCTCAGTAAACTGCTTAAAGTGCCTTTCTACCTCTCTGAATTGTGAAGAACCTAAAGCGTGTTGTTTTTCCCAGGTATCTTGCGGTACCGAGTGGACTTCCAGGGAATGGAATACCAAGGAGGAGACGATGAATTTTTTGACCTTGATGACTACTAGGTAGTCGACCTGGGTCTGGCAAAACGTGCCTCGCCCCTCCAGCATCCAACCCAAGGAGCAAACTCATGGTGGAAAACACAACAGATCCCTGCCTTAGAATTGGAACATTTCCAGAACTTGATCCACAAGCATTGGATTTAAAGAAAGCAAAACCCTACACTTTGTTTTGTCATAGTGTCAGTACAGCAGCAAACTACTAAGTTCCTATATGCCACTTTGGACTAATTTAAAAAAAGAATCCCAGTTTTTACTTTTACTCAATGGTGAAATTGGTTGCTCTTGTATTTTATGAAAATGATTTTTTTAACCTTCATGATACATTAACTGCTGTAAACCTCTTCCTTCAAAAATTAATAGAAGTAAGATCCTACTGGTTTGTTTCTTTTTACTTTGGAGAAATCAATTGCTGCATTTTGCAGCACCGTGACCCATTTACATGGCATTCTCAGCTTAGACTGCAGAAGAAGAAATGTAATGAAATTGGAGCCATTCATTCTCTTCAAAAGAATGAGGAGGCACTTACCTAGAGTGCTAGCTTATAATGTGTGGCTTGTAAATTCAGATGGTTTGGGGAGGCTTACCAGCCAAACGTGCTTTAATCTATTTGCAGAAGCACTGCTCTTGCAAACTAGGAAACGCACTTCATTGATTGCAATGAAAATGCTGCTGAAGTCTTGGGCTTAATGTGGATTTGAGCAGTGCAGCCTTCAGGACTTTTTTTTTTTTCAGTCTTGACAAAAATAAACATACGATTTAAGTGAAGTAAGGTACACTTTGCTTTGTTTTGTTCCTCAGTAAGTTTTTTTTTTTTTCTTTTTGCTTTAGGACTGCGTAAGGTTTCCTTGATTATGTGAATTGAACCCACAGTTCTTTAGTGGCAGCGGGTGTTTTACAGGAATGATTAGTTAAGTGGAGCCTTTGGCTGAGCCCTTGTACTGGTGCACTGGGAGCGTTTGGGAGCAGTACGTGGAACGGTCGCACGACCTCCTGGGGACACCCAGCTCCCAGCACTGAGGCAGTCTGTCGTGTTGGCTCACACATGTCCTGTAAATCCGATGCTGGACTCAAATGTGTCCTTAATGGGTTAAAACNCCAATAATCCTGTTTCACTTGAATGGAGGGGGAGCTTGTCTTAAAAACTTCTGCCACGCTGTTCTTTGAGGTCCAAAATTACTGTCATTGTGAGCAAGAGAATTTGTAACCCTGGTTGATAACCTGGCAGATGGCTTTGCTGTCGTTTTCACATCAAAGCTGGAATCTCTCACGGAAGGTGTGACTGGGTCCGCCGCAGATTTGATCAAACCCCGGTTTGAGCACATTTGCGGTCTGCACAGCGGTATGTTCTGGATTTTGCCATTGTAAATGGGTCTAATGTGACATGACAAGACCAGAAAAATTGGATGTAAATTTACATTTTTTGAATATACTGCTTGTTGTTTCACATGATACATTAGGGTATGCAGCTCCTTTTTGTAGTTTTTATTTTTACTATTTAAGTTTGGAAATGATGCCAAATTTTTGTATTTCTTTAATCAATGTGTTCTCTTCAGTGATATATATTGCATTATATATTGATGTGTATATCAATATATACTGATATGTATTACACTTACACATACAAACACGTTAAACGGGGGTGAAAAATCCTAGCCTTCGCATACTATATAGCCTCTGCAGAGAGATCCCAAGCAGTGATATCTTGGTGTTGTGATGTACAGAAATGGAGAAGAGTATTAAACCATATTTAAGAATATAGTACGGACTCCTGATTTATTTTCTTTAGTCCAGGATACACCTGCTTTACCCTCAGCTCGGTGCCAGCTGCAGGTCAGTACTTGAGTTTTCAGGGAGCTGTTGCATAGCTGGGCTTGAGAACATCATGTTTCTTCGTCGCACTGAGTTGCTCTTTTAAGCCGTAGCAGAAATCTGACTTCAGAAGGGGGGAAGAACCCAGCAGCCCGAGTTCAAAGCGAGCTGTGCTGTGAGCATTACCTGAGGTGGTCCTGGGAACAAGGCAGGCAGCTGGAAAATGCCCTGCACATACAGATACCTGTCCTTAATATTCCGGTCACACCACCTGGGTGCCTTTTTTAAGAAGCCTTTGCTCTCCTCCCTTGTAGTGCAGGACAGACCCGGATGAGAAGCGTCCTTGCTGTTTCTCCTGTGTCCAGGCTGGAGGCAGCGATGACCGTCCCAGAGAGGCTCTGCGTCCTTCCTGAGCGGGGAAGGCGATATGTAAGAGACATCGTTCCTGTCGGGGATTTTAACGATGCTTCAAATCGCCCGACAGCTGGGCTTGCCTGGCAGGCATTCTCTGAAGCTGAGCATCCACGTCCTCATGCACCAGACCAGAGCAGCATCTGTCCTGCGTGGCTGTTTGCCTGCTGCCCTTACACACAGGCTCACACAGCAAGAGATCTTCCCGGGAGCTGGGGCAGGCTCCAGGGTTTGTACTCGCTGCCTCACGCTGTCTTTGGGCTGCACTGAGCATGAGCTCACGGTCCTCAGGTCTCCAGATAGAAGTTTTGGAGATGTGACGCTTCTGCTGGAGCAGAGATAAAAATAACGCACAAAACCCCTTCCCTGTGTGCATCTCATGCTGTATACAACCTCGGTGCAGAAAACTGATCACTGTTCAGCTCGTGGTGCAGATAAAAGCCTCAAGCTGAGTTCAGCACAAAATAGATAAAAAAAGGAAAAAATATTCCCATCAGTCAGCATGTGTCACAGGAGAAGCTATTGCTTGCAGAAAACTACCCCTGCAGTCTCAGCAGTTGGTGTAACCAGGCATGTGGATCTATATTGTTTTCAAAAAAACCAGAAATATTTCTCAGTTAACCCTTCACTGGCAGCAACAGCGAACCTGGTTTCTTCTTTTCCGTTTTGCGTTCCAGGGGACAAGGAGGAGCAGCGCAGGCTGGTTGCTGCGGAGGGATGCCTGAGAACCGTCTCCTTCGGTGTCACGAAGCCAGGCGTGCCTGGAAGCTGCTCTTTCCTCACGTCCTAATCTTCTTGGCTGGTTCTCATGTCTCTTCCCCTTCACGTTTCGGTGAGGAAACCAGTGTGTCTGGTCCGAGAGCAGCTGCGGGCTGGGGTCCCCTCTGCACCTCGTCCCCTCCAGCTGCCTGGCTGCAGGTTCTCGCAGCTGGAGCTCCTCCCACGGTAGCGCTGCACGGTTCCAGAAGGATCAGGCTGCTGGAGAGAAACGTGCTGAAACTATTTTTTTCCTTATAGCTGCCAAAATAAGGTCGCTGGGTCGCTGTGCCCCTTCCTAGAGCAGTTTCTGCTGCAGGCTTGGGTTTGTTGTGGTGGCAGGGTCAGTGCTGGTGCTCGGATTGTCTCCTAGGGGAAGGTGCTCATTTGGGCGTCTTGTTTCACATCCAACATTGCAGAGCATGGGGTGGGTTCTTCCTGGAGTCCAAACACGAGCATCGCCTGGCAGCGCTCTCCTGGCCTTCGGCATGCTGGGCGGCTGCAGCGGGGAGGGCGGTGGGGCCGGGTTTGTGCTGGCAGACAGGAGGGGTCGGAGGATGCAGGCTGGATGAAAGCCACGCAGGATGGCTCTCCGGGTGCCCGCTGTGCTGTCAAATAGCGATTTCCCCGGAAGGGATCCCATCTTGATTAGCTGGAATGGAGAATAAATAAGGTGCCCTTTCCAGTATGTTGCGTGGAGCCACTTCTGCGCATCCCCGAGAGGTTCAAAGCGCACCCCAGGGTCCCGTCCCGCTGCCGCTCCACCCGCCCCGGCTCCCACCTGGGCTGGGCAGGGCCCCATCGCTGGGCACCCCCTGGCCAGCCGCTGCGAGGAGCCTCGCATGAGCGGTTGTAGGGGATGAGTGGCTTTGCTTTTTTTTCTTTTTTTTTTTTTTCTCATGGCCAAATAGCTTAAGCTCATCGAAATGCCTCAGCTGCGTGTGCCTTACCCCTCGGTAACACCCGCTGGGTTTTCTTTTCTGGTTGGTAAGCCCATCCATCGCGCTCTCATCTGGGTGTTCCTGCTCCAGCAGGGGGATTGGGCTGGATGATCTTTCGAGGTCCCTTCCAATCCCTAACATTCTGTGATTCTTCCTGTATCCCCCGGTTCGGTTCTGCGCTGGCCCCAGTGCTCAGATGCTCTGACAATGCTCTTTTTAAGCGCTGCTTTTCGTATCGCTGTAATCAAAGACAGCCGTTGCCCTTTCTCACCCGTTATTTCGGGAGCTGGAGCGCGGCCGGTGCCGTTGTCGCTCGCAGGCTGCAGATGCCATTGTCCCGGGCAGCCCCGCGCTGGGAGGCAGCTCTGGAATCCCGCTCGGCTATTTTTAGTGGGTGAAGAATTGCACTTCCACCGCCTCTGCCTCTTTGTCAGTGCTTCAATCAATCAAAGGGCAAACCCTGACTTCTCGCTAACGAGCGGGACGAGGAGGTGACTGTGAGCTGCTGCGGGGCTGAGCTGCTCAGGAAGTGATGGTGGGCGGGGGGAAGACCCCTGGCTCTGCCCAGCCGGTCGCTGCCGTGCTCGGACTGGGAAGGGGCTGCCCGGGCGCGGGACGTGGCCGCCCAGCTGCCGAAGCCCCGTGGTGGGGCCGTGCCGCAGGTCTGCCCCGCGCAGAGCCCCGGCGGGGGCCACCCGGGACGTGGTGGCTCTTGGGAAGCCGGGAGCTGGGGGCAGGAGCTCCGGAAGGATGCTGTGGGTGAGGCCGGTGGTGAATGTCGAGCTGTCGTGTGTCGGACTCCGTTCCCTTCAAACCCAACCACCTCTGCATCCATATGGCAAAACCAGCTTCCAACCCACGGTTTCTTCTTTTTAATGCCAGGGCAGGAGTTGTTGGGGAAGGTGCTTCACCTGTTTGGCCACCGAGGTTCCACCCTGGCACAAAACCCAATTCTCTGGCAACAGGATCCTCGCAGCTGCGCTGCCCTGCCTTGGCCACACGCGTGGAGAGTCCCAGGTGGCTGCTTTCTGCTCGTTTTCCCTGTGCTCCGGCTTCTGTACCTGCGCTGAATGGGAAGGTCTTTGGGCTTGGCCGTGGCTCCCAGTGGCCTCCAGTTACCGAGAGCTGCTCTGCGCATCATGAAGGTAAGACGGTGCCAAGCAGCAGCCCCTGGAAGGCCCCGGAGCCACGGCCAGCTCCAGGACACCCAACGTGTCCCCAGGGGACGATGTCCACGGCTGGCTCTGGGGCTGGGGGTGGGCAGGAGCTGGAGGGTGCTCTGCCATCCCAGCGAGGTGCAGCACAGCAGGGCAATGGTGTTGAGGACAACTGGGGCTGGCGATGGCTGGCTGGGCATTGGGGACAGTATGGGTCCCTCCACTGTACCAGCTGTTACCAGTGCTGAGGTTCCCTCCGCCCCAAAGCACTCGCCCTGTGCCTGGGCTCCGTCCCCATTCCCTATCCCACCCCGAGGTGCAGCACCCAAGGGAGATGTCCCAGCCCAGGGACCCCTGAGCCTTGAGCAGGGCCGATGGGTTCCATCCTCACGGTGGTTTCCATCGCGCCGCATTGTCCACGCAGGTCCTGAGCCCTCTCCTGGCCGCTCCTCTGGGGTTTGCTGCCCCTGTGGGGGGGTTTGGGGGGGGGTCTGCTCTGAGCAAGGGCCCTGCACTGTGCTGGGAAGGAGCCGAGCCCCCGCAGCCCCCGGGACGCTCACCCTGTCCCCGGGAAGCGGGCTGCGGGCAGGGGAGCTTTGCCCAGGCTCACAAAACCCCTCTGCTCTCTCCGGATGATTTCTTGGAGCTGCCCCAGCCCAGGTTTCTGTAATTTCGTAGAAAAGCTCCTGAACGCTCCCGTGTTGCTGCTCCGTGAAACCCACCAGGAACATTGGGAACACAACAGCCAGGCTGAGCCCCTCGCCAGGTACAGCCACCACAGGGTGTTCAGCCGTCTCGGTTGGGGAAAGGAACCGCGCTTGTCACGCGTGTGACCTCGCACCAGCACCTCATCCCGCACGCAGCTCAGTAACGGCTCCGTCACGTCTCCTCTCCGTCTTTCCTTCTCCCAACTGACCAAACCGGCTCCTGCCGTCCGTCCCGGGGACCCGCCAGCCCCTGCCCTGCCGCACGCCTGCTCCGGCGTCCTCGCTGCGAGGGGCCGGGCGCGGGACGTGGCCAAGGCTGCGGAGGGCACAGCCTGTGTCCCGTGTGCTTCTCACCACGGGGGGAATTGGGGTGGTTCTGGGGTGCAGAGGAGGATGCTGACTGGGGTGTGGGAAGGATGCGCAGACAGAGCCCCTGGGGTTACCCCCTTGGGGAGGTTCTGCCTGTTCACGTCTAAATATGCAAAATAGTAGAGAATTTTATTATTGGTATTATTTGTTATTATTTTACTATTTATTATTTGTATTTTTATGATTTGAGGGCATGAGGGGATGGATGGCAGCAACTCACCTGAAAGCTAAAAGTGTGCAAAAAAATTATTTTCCGAGCGAGGAAAATGGAAAATACGGAGACAACAAGCGGCAGCAGAGGTGAGGGAGGGATGGCTGGTCTCTGGGCGCTGCTATAGCTGGATGCTATCCTTCAGGGATGCTGGTGGCTTGGAATGGTCACAGGTGTCCCTGGGGGGGGGGGGACACTGGTCACAGCGTCCCCAGCTGCAGGGTCAGGGGGTCCCCAGCCACAGGGTCAGGGGGTCCCCAGCTGCCAGGTCAGGGGGTCCTCAGCTGTGCCCTCGCTGCTGGTGCTGGGCTGAGCCGGAGGTGCCTCCCCCCTGCATCCTCTTGCTTTCCTCCTGCTGCCATGGTGCCTCCTTTGGGCACGGGGAGGGGATGCTGTGGTCCTTGTCACCGGGTGTTTGGGGGTGTCTGCCCTTCAGCACAGCCTGCAGCTCCCCCAGGTCCCACGTGTCCCCTCCGGGCTGACACCAGGGTGGTGCTTGGAGAAACCAGAGCTGGCCAGAGGCCTGGAAACATCCAGGGTTATGTCAGGGGGAAAAAAGCATCTCACTAAACAAGCGTCATCCTAGAGCTCACAAACAAAATGCTGTGTCCAGGACATCGGCATCCCTGCGGCTTTGGGGGACACGGGGGATGGAAGCCACTGGGGTCAGGCAGCCAGAGGGGAAAAGTTTACCTGGAGGTTGTCTCAGTTCAAAGAAAGGGTTTTGTATCTGTCTGAACAGGGGTTTGCAGGGTTTGCCTAGCGCTGGGTGTTTCGGAGCTGTGTGCAGGAGCCCCCCGCGGGACAGGCGATGGGGCCGGGCAGAGGGACGGCTCACGCTCCTGGAGCTGGGTTTCGGGGAGAGAACAGCTCCATCTCTGCACCGCCTGTGAGGAGAACCTGAGGAAGCTCCCGCGGCCGCACCGCCTGAGGATCGCGGCAGGTAACCCACCCGCAGGGCGATGCTCCTGCTTTGGGTGTGAGACAAAGCCGGGGACTTTCCGCGTGACACGTGAGCATCAGAGGTGTAGGAGCGGTTGCCGTAAGCAAGTCGGCCGCCTTTGCTCCAGCGCTGCTTGGGAGCCAGGAACATGCTTCTGCAGGGTGGGGAGGGCAGGGAGCAGGCGTCACCCAGCACTGCGGGTGGGACCGGGTGTGCTGGACACCTCGGGTGCCTCTGTGTGGGGGTGCTGCTGTGGTTACCCCTGCTCCATCACACACCTGACGGGTCCGCTCTGCCTGTCACTGCACCAGCTTCTAGACTGTGCTTCCCCTGGTTATTGTGTTATGTTGGGATGGGTTTCATGGAATCCCAGAATGGTTTGGGCTGGAAGGGACCCTAAAGCCCACCCAGTGCCACCCCCTGCCATGGGCAGGGACACCTCCCACCAGCCCAGGTTGCCCAAAGCCTCATCCAGCCTGGCCTTGAACCCCTCCAGGGATGGGGCACCCACAACAATTTAGGTTGCATCCGTGGCTGAATGAACCTCGAACACCCCTCTCCCGTTCCCTCTGTGCATCCCAGCATGACCGAGCTCCGTGCAGTTTTCCCGAGTGCATCTAGGGGTGGCAACGCCATGCCTTGCCAAGCTGGGGAGCCCAGGGAATTGTGCTGCCGTAGACCCGCCGTTGTGTTTCCACCTCGCAATGAGCCTTGCTGCGCCTCAGCCGGTTTGGCCGTCCTCGTTTGCTGGAGCAGCT
>VZTO01021421.1:6891-17624 GCA_013400615.1 Syrrhaptes paradoxus
GTGACATTCTTGGGGCCGCCCTGGGCCGCCATTTCCCGCCCAGGGCCGCCGGTGCCCCCTCACAGCGGGACTGCCGCCCTCGGGGCCGCCATTTTCCCCTCAGAGCCGCCATTTCTTCCCCTCAGAGCGGTTGTTCCCCCTCAGAGCTCCCCTTTCTCCCTCTCAGGGTGGTTGTTCCCCCTCAGAGCCGCCATTTCTCCCTCTCAGGGGGATTGTTGCCCCTCAGAGCTCCCATTTCTGCCCCTCAGAGCGGTTGTTCCCCCTCAGAGCTCCCCTTTCTCCCTCTCAGGGTGGTTGTTCCCCCTCAGAGCCGCCATTTCTCCCTCTCAGGGGGATTGTTGCCCCTCAGAGCTCCCATTTCTGCCCCTCAGAGCGGTTGTTCCCCCTCAGAGCTCCCCTTTCTCCCTCTCAGGGTGGTTGTTCCCCCTCAGAGCCGCCATTTCTCCCTCTCAGGGGGATTGTTGCCCCTCAGAGCTCCCATTTCTGCCCCTCAGAGCGGTTGTTCCCCCTCAGAGGTCCCATTTCTCCCTCTCAGGGTGGTTGTTCCCCCTCAGAGCCGCCATTTCTCCCTCTCAGGGGGATTGTTGCCCCTCAAGGCCGCTCTTCCCTTGCCCCGCTGGCAGCCAGAGGTGAAGATCACTTGAAACAGGAACATTCGGAGAGTTTCTCACCACGGCCTTGATGGTAATCTCCCACGCGACCCGGGGAGGGGTCTGTCAGCCTCCCTGCAGCTCCCCCCCGGGGCTTTCCTCCCAGGATGGGGCCTGGAGCTGCCCAGACACACGGGACTCGAGAAAAAGGGATTTTGGCTGGAAAGGGGTCACCCCCAGCAGTAAATCATTAACACAGTACTGTAATTAGTGATGACAAAGTAACAGCACCGCAAACCAGACTTCTGTTTTTGTACCTATTATTTCTGGCTGTGTGCAAAGATGGAGGCATGCTCTTGGGGAAGGTCTTTGACATCATGCTTTCTAAGTATTTACAGTTTGAATTTGTTTAAACATCACCCAACAGCGTTTTTATCAGCAAAGGTTTCTCCTGCCTCAATATTTCACATCATCCTCCATTAACAGGCAGGATCCTCCCTGGTGAATCGCCAGATACAGCCCCCAAAAGTGTGGCAGCTGATTTCTTTAAACTGTTCACTTAAATAATTTGAAAGAGGTTAAAAAAGAAGAAAAAGTAGGTTTGGGGAAGGAAGNTGGGTCACCCCCAGCAGCTGTCACAGCGGGCCCGTGGCACCCCAGCAGGAAGGGTTGTGCATCCAGCCACCCCCCAGCGGTAAATAATTAATGCAGTGCTGTAATTAGTGATGACAAAATAGCAGCACCCCAAACCAGCCTGTTTTTGTACTTATTATTTCTGGCTGCGTGCAAGGATCATGCTCTTGGGGAAGGTCTTTGACATCATGCTTTCTAAGTATTTACAGTTTGAATTTGTTTAAATGTCACCCGACAGCGTTTTTATCAGCAAAGGTTTCTCCTGCCTCAGTATTTCACATCATCCTCCATTAACAGGCAGGATCCTCCCTGGTGAATCGCCAGATACAACCCCCAAAAGCGTGGCCGATGATTTCTTTTTTTAAACTCTGTTCACATAGATAATTTGAAAAAGGTTAAAAAAAAAAAAAGTAGGTTTGGGGAAGGAAGCCTGATCACCCTTCCGGTTCTGCATGCACTGAATGACCCCAGGGTCCTGGGCAGCGAGCCCTCGGGGGCATGAGCAAGCGCCCTGGATGCTACCCCACCCCATTCCCCTGTGCCTGGGACTCCCCAGCAAGAGAAAACATTTCTTAGTAAGAGCACAGCTTCTTGAAGCTGCTTCACCCATTAATTAGCTCGTTTATACCAGCTCATAGCTGGCCTCCATCACGCCCGTCTGCTCCAGAGCTGATTCAAGCAACAGGACGTGAGCGCAGGAGCCGTGGCTACGCCTGGGCAGGCTGGCACGCCACCACAGCCCTCAAAAACCACGGACCAGAGAACACGCCATCGATCCTGCCCTTCAAACACGCTGCAGCAGGAATTGTGACTGGGCACAATACGGGCGCAATTTCTTCAAAGGCACTCGGGCTGCATGAGACTGCTCTGCACAATACACTGCTCTCAACACTGGCCTTCAAGCAGGGCATAGCACAACCAAAAGCCAGAGAAGTATCAGCTAAAATAAAAAAAAAAAGAGAGAAAAAAGGCAGGATGAAGCAATCAACCGTATTCTTTCAGCATAAAAAGGGAGGGCAGGAGAATAGCAATGACCATGAGAAACCCTCACTGCCTTCACGGATCACATTGCAGCCTCCTGCCCTGCTCAAAGCCGCCAGAAACACATTCCCAGCTGTCAGCCTCTCCAGCAGCAGAAATCCTCTGTTACCAAGCTGCTGCATTCTCAGGATTTAACTGAGAACAAGACCTGATTTCTCATGAACATCAGCACATACATCCATGAAGCAGGGGTCTCTCGGGAAGGCAGCGCTCACTGGAGAGCCCCGGGCCAGCCATTGATCAGACCAGAGGCTGGTGGAAATCCAGTAATCGAAGCTGATCTGCTCCGAGGCAAAGTGTGGCAAGACACGGGTGTAACTGAAGAAGACCCGAAGGGCAAAGATTTAAGGACGGTTTGAGTTACAGCACCATGTATCGGAAAACATCCATCACGTCCTTAGGGGAGTTCTTACAATCCAAGGCATGCAGGAGATGGGAGTCAAGGACCAGCTGGAGCAATCCAGCAACCAGGACTCCTCTGACTTCATTACAAGCCAGGGAATAAAAAACCAGGAACAAATATTCTACAAAAAAAAGAATCATTCACTATCCACAGTCAAAAAAGCTTTAGCTTTCAAGTGCAAACTACACCTGAGCATCAGTTGCCGTTTCAGCTGGCAGAAGCAGCTCCGTTCTGCACAAACACCGACTCCTTGCCTATGTGACTGCTCACCGACAGCTCCCTTCAGGTGCAGCTGCTTCACTACCAAGTCTCTGCATCTGCAGAACTTCAAAGTAATTAGGCCACTTAATTCAAGGTTACCGTGACACATTTCTTGCACAAACTTGCCTCAGGGACATTACCCTCCCTGTCCACCTCCCCACCCAGCACAGCACCAGTTTAGTTTGTACTTTCCACTGTGGGATCAAAACCTAGTTCTCTGCTGTACGCCGTGGCCACATTGCAATATTCCTGTGCTTCCCCACAGAAGTGCTACAGAGATTCACTTTTTTCCACAGTCCAGTATTTTATTCTATCTTATCTCCTTGTCCAATTGCCCTACATAAAGATCGGTAACAGCACGGCTCAGAGCTCTTCATCTCCACCACCCCAGTCAATGGCTGTCCTCGGTCTTCTCTGCTGCCTTTCATTGCTGAAATAGAATTAAGACAGTGAATTAGTTTAAAGGCAGAGGAAAACTATGGAGATTTGTACCTAGAAACTACTGGTCAGAAGATAGTACAGTGACAGTAACAGAGCCAGATCTTCTGGCTCAGGAAAAGCTACAGGGGCAAGGGGCAGACTGAACAGAGACGTCACCTGGTTGGCAAACTCGCATCTTAGTCCTGTTTCCTTGGAATCACCGCTCTCCTTCCTCAGAATCCCCACTCAGCTTCTGTGTTGAGCGTCCATCTTCTCTTCAGCCTGCCAAAGCAAAGGGGCGTTAATAAAAACATCCAACAGAGGCTTTCCATCGCCACCCGCCTCCCCCAACACAAGTCACATCGTATACGAGGGTTTCACAAGCCATTCGCTGAACCCATCACACCACAGAAGCACAGTCTGGGAAAACTGTTCCAGGGCTGGCTGATGCCTTTGATACGCCGGCCAGTGTCCCATTTGATCCCTAAGCAGAGAGTTAACCACTTTGACATGGCTGCTTAGGAAGTGTGGGCTATGGGAAAAAGTTAATGGCAACAAGTAGGATGGCAAAGAAAGCTACAATTAAAGTGAGCAACTTAATGAAGTCTAGGAAGATTCTCAATAGATGAACACATGTCAAGTCAGGGAATTCGTTTCCCATCTTGCTTCCGTACCTACTAGCAAGACATGACTGCATGCCCAACTCTGATCTGTGGAACTCAAGTTGTGCCACAAGCCAAAGGTTGCATACGGCATGGGTTAAAATTTTTCCATCAGTTGACCAAAATTGTCAAAAGGAATATTTCACAGGTACATTAGACTTTCAAATGAGCTCTCAACAAGAGGAAGGATGCGGACATGAGCAAAAGGAGTTACCTCGAATTACAGGACTATTTCCACATATGAACTAGCCAAGAGAGCAGCTTTCGTCTCAGAGGTTTCTGTTGGAGGCACAACACTTCTTTTCTCCAAGGACACTGCAGTTTCCATATGCTAGCAAAGAATTCTTAGAACTTGTAAGGCAATGACAAAGCTAGCTAGTTACGGCAATTCACCTACCGTTGAACAGTTACAGTCAAGCTAGTAACTAGTCCAGTTACTAAAGGACTGATTCTTCACTACAGCTCCAATGTCAGCTACTTCCGTATTTTGAGGAAACATCAATTATCCTTCCTAACACCAGCGTTCCCTCAACTTCTGCTGACAGGCTGTGAGTACTAACACATCCCAAGGTACATACTTTCAGTCCTCAGCCTCTAGACAAGTTTCTCTGTTCTTATGTGAAAGCATGTTGACAAATTCACACGTCAAGAGCATTTAAGATTAAATTCTAGCAACTGGTCAATCAATCTGGCTTGCTCTGACACAATGACTAGTCGTCTCCTCTGGCATTCCTCTAGTACTCAGGACTGTTCTTCATCTTCCAGGATTGTGTTGTGCAATGAAATGTAAATGTCAGGAGCAGAGTTCATTTCAGACGGTCTTTTAATAGGCTTCGTAAAGCCAAAGAAAACTGAATACAAGAATCCTTTACCACTTCAAATACAATATCAATGGAATATGCATATTTCTTCCAGTAAAAAAGGACAATATAAATAAACATTTTCAAGAACCTCTTTTATGGTAAGTTTGCAAGTCTATTTCTGGGTAATTTACATCATTACAACAGTAAAAATACCGTTATGCAGGTTGAACATACAAGCAAGTTTCTCTTTAGATATATCAAGGTGGTTTGCCTTCCAATTTGTACCCAGGCTGCATTCCTACCTTGCTACACTAAAGGAATGTTACAAAAGACGAAGGTAATGCACTTAAAAAAAAAAGTCCACAGCTTGTTCAGCTTCCAGTGAACATTGAATTAAAGGTCCTTTCTAGCTCAAAAGAAAATGAATTGGGGCCCCAACTTTAAAAAAAACACCTTGGCTCATCATGAAGGATAAAATAAAATATGAAGTGCTTTCAAAAAAGATTAAAAACACTTGAAAGCAAAGCTTTCTTAAAGAAAAGTCTAATTAGACCATCTCATATCAGAAGCTGTCAGGCTGTGTTTGACAAAGATTAGAACTGATAATACTACAAAAGTGAAAATACAAGTAGATGTACTACACAATAACGATTTCAGCGGAGCTCCAAAAATCTTTATAAATACAGCCATTGGAAGGACGATCTTGAGTCAGGAAGGATTTTTACTCGTTGTGTGTAGCTGAGGACAAGAAGCAGGCACAATTGTAAAGGCACTGAAGCATAGACAAGTTCCAGCATTTTACTCCCTTGCATTATTTCCGAAGCTAGCGCTAGTTCGCTACATCGCAAGAGAACTCCCCCACCCTTGATTAAAGTTTGTTAGGGCATCCGAGTTTTGTCTTAGTCTCAAGCTCGAGGAACGCGTTTTAAAAACTTGCTTTGCCTTAAGATCCAAGCCACTCCTACACATGCATTACAAATTAGAAATTTAAACGGCACAACCACATCCAAAGCCTGACAGATTGGTTCTTACGGGCAAGAACAGAAAGAGTGGTACATCCACCTGAGCCTGACAGTATTTCCAGACTCAAGGACAGGGTCAGAAGGTTTAGAGAGTGCCTAGAGCATACGTACTCATCATTCCCATTTGAACCAAGACTTACCGTAACTGTCGTAGCTGTCTCTGTAGGATCCTCCTGAAGACCTGTCACCATAGCCACCTTGACTCCTGCTGTTAGAAATAGTCACGTGCTTTATATCTGCTCAACTGTTTCTGGAGCATATTGACATTCATGTCAAACAGGCAACAGGCTTAAAAAAGAACTTCACAACACCACACTAGCAGTCACGATGACTTTACCTGCTATTATAGTAGTCTCTGGAGCCATTATATCCTCCACTTCTGGAATCAAATCTGCTTCCACCATAGCCTCTGTCTCCACCTCCTGGAACAGACGCAAGATCAGGGGGTTTTTAAGCGTTCTGACAAATGCCATCACCACTTCAGACACTGCCAGTCATCCGTGCACACTCACCTCTAGAGAAGCCACGGCCCCGACCTCTGCCACCACGGAAAAAGCCTCTGCCCCCAGAAGCCCCCCCTCTGTATCCACGAGATCTGTTCTCTGAGGATTTTCCAGCCTGATCGACTCTGATCTGACGCCCGTCTACAGACTGACAGACAGAAATAAATAAACTATTTAAACATTCAAACACCAAAAGCACAGACAATGAGTTCTACCCCTTCACTGTCAGCACAGTACCAGGATTTACAAGTGCTCACAAAAGCTTTATTTGATGTCACAGCTAAGCCAACTACACAAGTAAACTGATGGTCCAACAGCACATACAGGTGTTCCTGCACAGTATCATTATTTTTCGGTTTTAGAGGCTCAGTCACGAAACTTTAGGAATTTATATTATTATTGATATAATTTGATTGTTCTAAGGCACTAGTATTTATCTGTTTCTATATGGCACTGAACAGAATCACCTACTTAAAATTTATAAAGAGACATTTGAAAGATATCAAGAAAGCTGCTCCAAGGGCTCCTTACCTTTCCATTCATGGCCATCATTGCATCTTTAGCATCATCTATGTTTTCAAAAGTAACAAAACCAAAACCTCTGGATCTCTGAGTCTCTCTGTCTTTCACCACAACAACTGTGAAGAATGGGGAAGAAAAAAAACCATTAACACCTGTACAGTCTAACAAACTGACAGAGATCACCACAGCTTGGTACTGCAACCTTACCTTCAGAAATCTGTCCGTATTTAGAGAAGACCTGTTCCAGTGACTGCTCGTTGGTGTCAAAGCTCAGCCCACCGACAAAGAGTTTTCCCTCATCTGAAGCCATCCTGACCTGCAAAGTCAACACAGCCCAGGTCAGGATCTCAAAAAAATAATATTCCCACAGCATCTGAAAAATTAAATAGGTTATAACACCACCCATAGCCTCACATCCTCCTGCGGCACTTTAACGTCGCTGAACCGGTGCTTCACACCCCCGAGGAACATCCCACCGGCGGGCTCGGGGCCCAGCGCCCTTCCCGGGGAAGCGGAGCCGCCACTGGGACCAGGCCCGTGCCAAACACCCCCCTCCCGGTACAGCCGGGCTCTGGAGGCCCCCTCCCCGTCCCGGAGCCCCACACACTCCCTGCGCAGGCCGCGGGGGTCCCTCAGCCCCGGTGGGCCCTGCCCAGGCCGCAGCCCCAGCTCCTCCCGAAGGCCCAGCGCGCATGCGCGACTCAGACCCCCGCCCGGGCGCGGGACCCCCGCCCCTCCTTCCCGTCCCGCCCACTTGGCGCGGGCGCAGTCCGACGCCCCTCCTCCCGCCCGCCGCCATTTTGCACAGCCGAGGCCCGTCGCCATTTTGTTTCCGAGGGCACACTTCTCCCCTCTCCAGGCCCCTTCTCCCCCCACGGCACACAGCCGCGACAGCTCCGCCGGGCTCCCCGCAACCGCGGAGCACACTCCTGCCACGGGCGGCCCGTTCCGTGCTCCCCCACGTTAGCGAGCCTCCCGGCTTTTAGAACACATTTCCTTGAGCTCTGGCGCTCCGAGGCTCCCCGGCCCAGCCCGGCCGCAGCCCGCGGCGGGTGCCTTACCGGTGCCCTGGAGGCGCGGAGTCCACTCTGCACTTCAAAGCTTCAGCGCGATGTACGCTGAGGCTGGCGGGGCGGCGGCTTATAAATGCCCGCGCTGCGCCACGCCCACCTTATGAATATGCAGATGAGCCCCGCTGCAAGGCGGGGAGAATGACATCACCAAAGCGCTGCCGCCGCTTCTCCACCTGATTGGGCTGGAGGTTGTTAATATTCATGAGCCCCGTCGGGGGGCGAGGGGAGGGGGGAGCGAAAACACAACGGCTGCATCCCCCCGCCCTCCCGGCCCCTCCTCCCGCGTGTGGGCGGGACGCGGAGGGCGGTGCTGATTGGTTGAGAGCGCGGAGGCCGTTGGCCGGGAGAGCCCCTGTGAGAAGGAAGGAAGTGGAGGCAGCTGATTGGCCGGCGGCCTCCCCCGCCCCGCCCCTCCCTGGCCGCTGGCACGCCGAGGGGGCGTGGCCTCGCTGCTCCAGTTTCGCGCCCTTCTCGGCAATGCGGCGGCGGCTGCAGACAAAGGGGCCGCCTGAGGGGACGCCGCCATCTTGGGTGGCGAGCGCTGCCCGCCAGCGGCCCCGGCTTCTGCCCTCCTCCCGGCCTGCCCTCACGCTGTGTGCTGGGCAGGCCTGCTCCACTTCCCTGCGTGCCCTCCAAGTGCAGCCTCCCCGCCGCTTAACGCCCCGCTGCCTCCTCTCTCCCCTCTGAGGGAGGCGGGAGGATGGCGGCCTGTCCTCACCTTTGCCTAGGCCTCGGTGCTCACGCTCAGTACCACGCGTGGCTCCATAGCCTGACGGTTAAGTCCCCTCGTCCCTGGCCGGCCCACGGTCACGTCTTCATCACCCCCAGGCTCCCACGGCCTTCACACACCCCAGCAGACGCGCAGCACCCAGAGGCGGCAGAGCTTCCCGGGGAGGCCGCCCTCCTCTCCCTGCCCGCAGGGTTCTGCAGCGATTCCGCCTGCGGCAGCGCGGGGTGAGCAATCCCACAGCCCGGCAGCCTCCTCCTTTGAAGGGTTGTGCTGGTGCCTCTGCTCCCCCACACATGCCTGGGAGAGCGCGGCAGCCCCATCGCTGGTTCCAGAGCATAAATGGTTTTGTTTAAAACATAATAAAAGGACTTTACTCAGCCCATTTTCCATTGGAATGTTTAAAAGCCCACCCTGGGGTTTTTATATGGTGAGAATGTCTTCAGCATTGAAAACTTCCTTATTGAAAGAGGAAACTGACAAGATAAACATGCCTTTGTAAGGGAATACCTTGGCCTAAAAAAAAGCCCTAAAAAAAATTTCTAGTGTTTCATACAAAAACTACAATCTCATCTAGAAAACACAGAACAGTATTTTAAAACTGAGAGGGAAAGGCAAGCAGGAGGAAAACAGCGGCATGCAGACGAGCCGGAAAGAAAGGGTGGAAGAAAACAAGGCGAGGACAAGCCTCTGGAGGTCACCTCCTCTGTCCCCCAGCCTGGGGACAGGACAGAGCCACATCAGCTCTGCCTCGGAGAGGAGGTCGCGCTGCGAAAGGAGCCGGTAATTTCCTTTGCAGTTTGCAGCAGCAGGAGTGTGCGCACGCAGCCCCGGCCTCCCTCCATCCCTCCCGTCACCTCTGGAGCTCTCAGAGCGTTCCTGGCCGGAGCAGAATGACAACGCTGGAGTTATTCAAATCAGGCCGGTTGTTCACGGATAATGGGATTGATTTCCTAACCCAGCGCTGAGACAGAGTAAAAAGAAACCACAGTGAAATGCAAAGACGTCTTCTGCCCGCTATTGTTCGATAAAAGCAGCGAGTGCCCGTTCTCTGCCTCAGAGTAAGGAAACTGGGCTTTTCTCTCGGGTTTGTCGTTATACCTTTTGGGATCTGCAGCAAAAGGGTTGTTTTGTACACAAGCACGTCCAGTAATTAGGAAATTCAGAGGAATCTCGGTACCACATGCTGCCCCAATCTCAGCTGCCGCACACACACAAGAGATGTTTCGTTACTGCCCAGGGCAGCTCTCGTGACGGCACGCTGTCTGCGGGTTTGGTGCTGTGGTGCTTCGGCATCAGCGGATTTGCCAAGCACAAGGGGCCGGCGGGGCCGACACGCTGCCCCCAAAGCGCTCAGAACACGTGAAAAACCCGATAGCAATGGCTACTACCATCTAGTAGTAGTAGTATTTTCTTAATGGCAAAACCATAAAAAAATAGTTCACTTTCCAGTCCTGAGAGCAAATTAACAACACTGAGTAGTAATAACATACATTATACGTACAAGCTGTTGCGGTACAAGGGGAGGAAAAGGTTCAACACTAGGGAAATGTTAGAGCAAAAGTTAAAAGCAGGATGAAACTGAATAGTAGGATAAAGTAGTACAACATTTTATGCAAATGAAAGAACTGTTTCCTGATATGAGCAGGGTATTTAAATTTTAAACACTGCTTTTGAATTATTGAGTAAGCCTGGGTTACTCTTTAATTCTGACGAAATTTGCATGGGGCTGCCTGGTCCGTCAGTGCACCGGCCGTGGCCCGGAGCAGCGGGGAGGCTCGTTTGCCGAGAGAGACTGCAAATCAATTTTTACCCTTCAAGAGGGAAGAAGAGAGCCCAGCCCGGAGCTTACATCCCCGACATTTTCATTAAATTAGAGATGCATTAATGTGAGCGTTTCTGGTCCGTGATGAGGGCGGGTAAAGTGCCCTTGACGCGTGGAACCATTCTCCGAGCAGTGCGAGCGTCAGCGAGGACGGCTGCCCTGGGATGCTGGAGGGGAGGAGCGGCGCTGCACCACACCATCGGTACTACAGACCTTAGGGGACAAACACTGGTTTTCATTGTTTTTTT
>VZTO01021422.1:0-23802 GCA_013400615.1 Syrrhaptes paradoxus
AGTTTCTTGAGGGTGGAATTTTTTTCAAATAAAAGTAACAGATTCTGGAAATTAGTGGAACAGACTCAGATTTAGCTCAAGTAGACACTTTATCAGTCTGTTAAAAGAAGGCCTACTACGCACACACGGATACTGACTAAAAAGTAGATGCAACTCATAAAATTTCTGTTCTGCTCTTTAAAAGGAACTGATGTTGCAGTCAGTGTTTGCTCTGCCACAAATGCTAATTTGGCAGTAATTTATGTTAATCTCTTTTTGGGAATGAGCCAAACTATTATGTGCCAGATCCTGACATTTGTAGAAACACGAATATAAGCAAAGAAATTATGTGATGAAGAGCCCATCCACAGAAAGGCTGGTCAATAACCTGCACTGCAATTCTCCTTTCCTTCTACCACAACACTAAATAATAGTGTCATTGCAAGTTTCAAAAGAAAAAAATTAGTCTGGGAGAAGGAGGCTCTACTTATGCTGGTATGTAAATTATACTACAATTTGTGAGGAGAAGTCTTCTTGAAAATAGTTTCAACGATTTCTGCATTGTTGACATATTGTTTCAACTCATTGCAAGGAGTTTAACCTTGGTAGCTTTGTAGTAGCCCAGATCCCTACAAGTAAGGACTTGGGCAGTCCATAAAAAGATTGATAAACAGCCAGAGCCCTTGACAGCTGGTGGAGGGCAGAGGAAAATTTTACCTGAAGCTGCAAATGATGAAAGAAAATTTGAACATTGATACCTAATAACTCATTTGTGAATATTTTTATCATTATTCATAATATCTAACATTAACATAATATAATCAATTGATAATATTTTAAATTCTAGAGTTTTCATATCAGAGTAGTGCTTCCTTCACTACAGCCTTCTGCTTCCACCAGCTTTCATAGGTGATCAGCTTACCTGCTGATGCACAATATTAGATAGTCCTTGAACTGTGCTGCAAAAATGCAAGGATGTTGGTAGAATCTAACTTTCATAAAGAAACCTTTTATTGAACTCTGTAATATGTTCTTGAGTATGTGCATGTGAAAAAACCTTGAATAAATAGGAGTCCATCAGTAATATGAAGCTTATGACAATAAGACATTTTGTGGCTGAAAATAAACTTTTGTGTTCAAAGACAATTTTAAAACAGATCCCAAACAGAATCTACTAACTGAGGAATCTGGATTCTCTGAGCTATCTTTTTTCCAAATTAAAGCAACACTTGCTTGTTTTTTGTAGCTTTTGTTCCTTGTTGTGAAGTGTGGGTGTTGAACTCACCAGTAAAAAATATAGTTCTCCAAACTACCTTCGATCAACAGCGTACGTGGGTTTGCACCTTCTTATCTGAAAGGTCAACATTAACAGTCTAACTGCTCTCTATGGTCTCTGGATATACAGTTTTATACAAGTCCTCCATTTTACACTGTGTATAATGTCCAAGTGCTATAGAAAACATGAACTATCCATAAGATGCAGCACATGTTCGCAGACAGGAATACAATAAAAATAATAAAAGAGCCATATAATTTGATTACGCTGTGGTTTACATTTATGCTAAGGCCAAGGAGGAAACTGTGAAGATGATCCATACTTAAAAGGACCCAAGAGATCAGGCAAAACGTGACAGAAGAAATCAGAAGTGTGCAGTCCGGTGAAGAATTAAACTACTGGGAGTAATAATATGGGCTGATGCACTCAATATAGCAGTAATGCCCTCTGAGAAGGGTAGGAAATAATTCAGTTCCTCTAGGCTGCACAGGAGCTAAATAAAGTATGACAAGAAATAGTAGCAGCACTCATTATGCCTGATTGCTAATTACCTCTTTGAATGATTCAGTTATGCCTGCTACTAGATAATTAGTTTAGTAATTTATGGCTGCAGCACAAACTAGTATTTTAGTTTTAACTGCACAGTTTTCACAACACCTACAGTTCAGATAATATCTCCCTTTTTATTCAATTTCAAATTGCTTTTTTGATAGCCAATGAAGAGGGAAAAAAAAAGAGCAGTTCTTTCAATTTCCTAGCATAGCTTTAATGTTAAATTACGTATTTTATGCAATTTTATTCAAATGTAAACTATATAAATGTAGAAAACAGCTTTACCTGAGTTCTTAACATGGTTTCTTTATAGATTTGGGAACTGATCCTGGAAACACTTGCACAGGAATATTTGCTGTAGTAAAGTTATTCATTGTCTCTGCTCAGACTGAAATAAAACTATTCCTGTGTATGACTGTTGCCAGGATTAGACCCTTGGGATAAAGTAAGTTTATTTTTTGCATTGTTTTTGTAATTGCACAGATATTTCTGCATTCCCTGATTATTTTGCTTACAGGAGTTGATTCTCCTACGAAAGGAAAATACAGACTGCAATAGGTGACATTTAGAGTGCTGCTTGCCGTGCATTGGTTGGTGGGATTTAAAAGGTTCAGCAGTTTTCAGGAATAGCTTTATATTTCTTGTAAAATCAACTACTTCTTAGTTCACTCAAGCATGAAAGCTAATTCTAAAAGTTATTCAGAGATATATGTTTAGTAATTTGTGAGCTGTGTTGTTTTTGCAGTAAAGCTACCACATGTTAATTTGGACTTCCAAGGGAAGATGCGTATCTGAGTACCACTGAGGATCAAGGCCAAATTTTAATTTTTGCAAAATGTTTTAAACCTCAATTTCAAAATACTTTTCTTTTGTCATTATGTGACTTTGTGTGCCATTCATGTGAGTGTTTCCTCCCTTCTTATGAATAGACCTACCTGTTTGACTCACACCATCACTTACTATTTGTTGGTTCTTTTGTTCATATTTCAATAAGTGTAATAAACTCTTTCGTGCAGACAGGACACAGTCTGATCCTTCTTTTTTCCTTCTTTTTTGAAAATAAAGCTTTCTATACTCTTTTTTCCCTGTGTCTTTGGAGAGACATGCTCTGGTAGTGCCTAGGGACTAGTTAAAATGAGGCTATCTTGTGTAGAGCAGTTCATAAAATAACAGGCAGTTTGCCCAGGACACTTTCAATCTAAATAGACTGGATAAGTACAAGATTTGTTTTCAGGTGTGGAAGGGGCAGCAACTGAGTCACAGGGAAGCTTTATGACTTGTCCAGCTGGATTAACACAACAGCAGCAACGGTAGTGAGGGCAACATGGGATGTGGAGTAAGTGAAGGGAGGGAGGAAACAGCCAACCAAAAAAGCAAAGTCTACTCAAAACCACATAAAGCTTTGCATGGCTGAAATCTCTGCTTTTTTTTCAACTCCCATTGAAGTCACCTTTGTTGTAAATAAACTGATGCTGCTTCACTTCAACAGACATAGTTTTTCCTGCTTTCCCCCCTGTATATCTCTTTTTTCCAATTACCATTTTTCTTTCTCTACCAAGAGAACCAGATTAAACCAAGCAAGTTTGCTCTTAAATTTCCTATTAATCTCTATGCTAGCTAAGGAATGGGTATATATAGAAATGAAAGATGGCTCTGCAGGATGCACCTCTTCTCTTTTCAAAGGGCATAACAATTTTTATGCTTCTCCCAGCCTTGGAGGAAATCAGCAAAGCTTTCTTGTCCCTGGTGATGTTGTATTTCAATGGCATTTTGTTGTCATTCAGAGGCAGATTTCAGGGCCAGCTCTCTTCTTTTGAGGAACAACTTTCTGCACAGAACAATGTTGGTTAACCTTCAGAGGCCATTCGGGAAAAACTTCTGGAACTTGACCTGTAAACTGCTACTTCTTAAAGTGAGAATTGCTTTTTTAGTTTTCTTCCCACAATATTCAAGGAGTAAAACACAGCACCATGGCATAGTCCCGAGCACAGGCTTAAAACAGTCAGGACTGCTTAGTCAACAGCATGTGCCCTGCGCCAACCAACGTCTTATCACTGGGGTGAGTTTGCAAGCAGCACAAGGCAGGGATGGTTTGAACATATCTACCTCATTTTGGGAAGGGAAAGGAAAAGAAACAAGGAAGGAGTCTAGACAGATGAATGAGAGCTATGCTGGTCTCTCACTTTCAAGGCAAACCTTAGCAACCTGTAATTTTAATATAGCTCCAACCAGCAATTCTTCAAGCATGAGGCAAAGCTGGTAAAAATATGTGCCCAGGCAGGAGCTGTCAATGAATTCATAAATTTTTTGTGTACAGAGTGTATTCTTTGTTATGTTGGGACACTTGTGCACTTTTACTGCTTCTCACCCCTCCTTTACCATAACCCATTAAGGTATGCTATTCCGTGTCTTGGTTTATCTTATGCCTAACTGTTGAATCATGAGCAAAAATTGTGGTTATAAACAAATGAATCTTATCTCATCTCAAGCTCTTTTTTATTGTCTGGCCTTTTCTCTGTTGTGTGAATCCCTTTCTTCACCTTTACTATATAATGGGAAAGTTCACTTTCTGTATCACATTTTGGTCTCATGCGGTTCATTGCTTTGTGGGAGGTGAAGAACTTGGAAGGAGAAAGTAGTGAAACAACAGGAAATTGGTGCTGAGAAATGAAGTGTTTGTCGATTTCATATAAGAGACCAAATAATTTGAATGGAGACCTTGAGGTAACCTATGCAAATGAAAAACAACATAGGAAAGTTGCATTGTTCAGCTTTCACATTCACATTTATCAATCTAAGAGGTGCATTAGCAGGCTATGATTTTGTCAGCACAAGACAATTTTTACTGAAAAATGTGTGCATTTGTTGGTTCTTTCCTATTGAGTTTAGCATTTCAGAGTTCACATTCTAAAGAAAGAAGTCTGTACTAAACATTGGATTATGACAAGCCTCTTTGCAGAAGTAATTATGTGATTTTCTTGTTCAGGGACAGCAACTGAGATGCTTGGAATATCAAAGGAAGCATAAAAGTGTGCTCAAAATCATTGCATTACCATTCCTAGCACATTAACACTGTTACTGACAAATCAGTTGGGACTAGCAGGCAAATATTTAGATTATCAAAATGAGTTTTTCCTTATGGGCAGCAGTGCAGATTGTTTGCAGGTGCTGTATTTCTGAGAAAAATATTTGGCATTATGAGTTTATCAAGCTTGCTTTAGTCATGTTATTTTGTTTTCACTGCAATTCTATAACATTATGACCGTGACTTGTACTTGCAGCAAGCTTTCTGTCCTCTTCCTGATGTTTACCAGCACTGGATCAATGTTCTAAAGGGCAACTCTGACAGTGTTATTTCTGTGAACATCAAGCTCGTGTTTATTATAGAACGGAACTACACTCTTTACAGCCAAGTGTCCAACTTCTGAAATATGTATTCTCTGACACATTTAATAAGTGATTCCCTACAGACTGAACATAGAGACTCTTCTCCATTACCAGTTACACATAAAAAGAGGCTGTTCCCTGTAAGGCAAGATGTCTCAGCATCAGCTTGACCTTTCCAACTTTGTTTGGAGTAACAGTTTAAGTTCTTTCTACCTAGCAGAGATTTCCACTTCCAGGGTCATAACAGCCTATCTGTCTGCTCTTTCTGTTAGCTGTCTTCTGCTAGCCATGAATATTCCATGAGAATAAATCTACATACAAGTAGCCAATTGGAATTTTCCTTGTTGGTGCCACTCTGCCAGATGAAAGCACCTGAACAGCTTGTCACAAAACTACATCCACTGCGTATTTTCTGCACCAAGCAGGGAGAAGGTAAAGCAACTAGGAACAGTTCTGCATTCTGAGAATGCTGCGGGCAAAAGCATCTTGGGAAGCATGATACGGCTAGGTTTAGATTGGACATAAGGAAGAAATGTTTTATGACAAGGGTGGTGGGACACTGGAACAGGTTGCCCAGAGAAGTTGTGCATTTCACACCATTGGAATTGTCCAAGTTAAGGTTGGACAGGGCTTTGAACAACATGATCTAGTAGAACATGACCCTTCCCATGGCAGCGGGGTTGGACTAGATGATATTTAAAAGTCACTTCCAACCCAAAGCACTCTTTGATTCTATGAATCTAGGCTGCTCCTTCCCAGTGTCTGTAGTAGCACCTTAGAAACCTTTGATAGGCAATGAAATTTAGAGCAGCCATAAAAGTAAAGCCAAGCTCATGCACAGCAAACTTAAGGGGAAAAAATGTCAAAACATCAAAAGATGCTTCCATACTCCTGACTCATACTTAAGGATGTTGTTGACTCATTACTGCAAAAATGTAATAAATGTTTTATTCCACAAAAGAAAAACACAGTGAACTGTGATTTCTAGGACTACAGTCTTCTGTTTGGGTCACCTCTACACACTTGGTAGCCATCTTTGTTATAATGAGAAAGTGTTTGTTTGCTGGTATCTCAGATAAAAGTGTTCTTGATGTTTCATATTTTGAGAATAATCATTACAATGACTCTTAAATTCATAATTCTAGACTGGATACTACCTCCACTGAAATGGTGGCTATATAACCTGTTGGTTAAGCTTGTCTTCAGAGGTGCTTCAGTGTAATTAAGTAAAGACACATAGGAATTCAGAGTAAAACACTAGAGAAATGGAGAACTTTGTACATTCTAGCTTCAATTTTGCCATTATGAGCAATAAACTGTAATAACTAGATTAGAAGTCATTGTAACTGGACAAGTTTTTGTCTATACTTGTAAGGACGTAAGAATTAATTATTACTCTGCAAGATATTTCTGCAGCCTACAAGCTAGATTGTATGATTTAGTATGCTGCCTTTGAGGCTCAGTTATAATTTAGATCCATGACTGACTATGTCTGTACTATTATACTTGCCTTGCATACACCTCTGAGCGTGGGCTTGCTTCATGATGCCAGTTTTGTGTGAACTCTGGATCATAGCTCGGTTAGTGCAGAAATAAACACCACCCACTCCTTCATTTAAGCTAAGCACTCTCTTCCCTGTGTGCTCTCAGTGGTTTCTGACAGGGTACTATAGGTGTACTGCAGCACAAAGGAATTGGCTGCTTTGTAATTTTGATTGTTATTCCAGAGTAGACCCAAGTAAGAAAGCTTTCTCAAGACTGTGTTGCTGAGCTAATACAGGCATAGCCTTTCAAGCCAAAGAGAGAGACATTTTAGAATGTGGGATGGGATTTTGCTACTGTAGTTTTGTGCTGAAACTCATATATCATTTGTAAATCCTGAGTCATGTGCCTCTGGGCCAGATCCAAAGGGTGGTCCTAAACTGGTGACTGCTTCTAAAGAAAAATGCAAATTAGAGAGGAAAACAAAGCAGTGTGATATAGACTTCAAAGTTCTGTGTTTTTTTCTTGTGCCATGCTTATAGTAGGAGGATGCATAGTAATAGATAGGAAAGTGGGTGGTTCTGAGTAACCTGCGCTGTATTCCAAATTGTTTTACTTCTTGGCAGTGGCCAATCAGATAAACATTGCCAGGGATTGTGTAAAAAATCCTGATAATTCAGCCAGCATACAGACTAGTTAGATTGAAAATGTTCTCAGTTACTGTCCTGGGGAAAACCTTTGTACTGATATTTTATTGTCTTTTAGCTTTGGGAACAAAAGCCATAATTTTATGGCCATTAAAATATTTGCCATGAATCTTTAGTGGTGAGAAATTGTTTTCACTGTCAGAAATTCCACTGAATTTCAATTTCCTCCTCTTAATATTAGATGTAAAAGTTGTAATGAAAGGTAAACACATTCAGTAAGGTGTTAAAGTCATTCTGGCTGGCCATATATAACTACTGAAGCAAGAGAGAAAAGCAAGACTGTAATCAGAGGGGAGAGCGTGACCCTCTGTCCTGGCTGACCAGAGCTCAGAGAGCCTCTGGGGAGCACTGACATGTGTTTTGCAGTTGACTTGTTGTTGCTTTGTGAGTAATAAACAAGCCCTGAGGAGAGGGCTCTCAAAGGATTACAACTTGGAGCCTTGTGCTGCTTCTCTCGCTGTTGAGTGCCCATCGGCATGCAGCAGCAGCATGACAACTGCCTTTGTGGTCCTGCTTGGCACACGGAGAGCTTCTCAACCCTGTGGGTAATCAGGGGGTAGGAAAAACCAGTAAGGCTGAAGGATCAGAGCCTGAGGAGGAATAAGGTCAGAGACAAAGATAAAAGAGAGGAATAAGAAAAAAATGGCAGTGTTCTGTGTAATCCTGCAGAACAAGGATGCTGGAGCTTCAGAGGTCTATCTAAGATGTCCACTTACATCTTAAAAATTGAATTAATGTGTGTGCCCTCTGTTCAGCTAAATTGTTTTCTTCATGATCGCAAAAGACTGCTTTTGCAGTACCTTTGTTCCATAATACACTGAAAATAGTTGGAAAGAGCTGGAAACAGGGAAAGCTTCTGAGATCAGAGCTACTGATGCATTTTTGGATTCACCAGTGGGTAATGGAGTCATCCAGCCTTTCATGCTGTCTCAGCTCTTCTTGAGAATCAGACAGGTCTTGTTTATCGAGTGTTTCAGAATCACGTAAAAGACAATGAAAAGAAATGTGAAATTAATTGACACTGTTGTTACATCCATAACACAATACACTGTCTGCATGTCATATAATCTCTGAGCGGTAACAGAGGTGATTTTAACACTGATTCAAGATTTTATTTTCTAACTACAACTTTTAAGGGCATTTGGTTTTTAATGTCAATTGCTCTAAGAATGCAAAATGTAATAATTCCTTTACACGATTAATATTTCAAACTTGCTTTTGTTTAACCTGCATTATTCATTATATTTTTACTTGTAATACTATCTCTACCATATTCATTTACTTTAGATCCATGAATACGAGTTGTTTATGATTTCAAACAAAATATTTTAGTAAGTCAGTTTGTCAGCAGACCAGTCTTTTGGAAAAATGAAAGGTACAGTGGAAAGAGAATCTACATTTATCTTTATTACATCTTTATTGCACACCGTTTATAGTCAGTGATATGTGTGTGTGTGTGTATGCGTGTGTGTCTGTGTGTGAGAGAGAGAAACTACTGCGCAGTGACATTTTGTTAAAAGCATTTAAAAAATACAAAAAGGAAGAAATGGTTTGGAATTTAACTAAAATGGAATTATTTTAAATTAATAAGAATTAGAGTAAATTCAGCTGGAAGCATATTTTGATCTGACATTTGATGTTGGGAATTAGAACTGTTTGTTCCCTCCTAGTCTACATCATAGAAGGGGACAAAAGGAGAGAGCTGGCAAAAAAAATGGAAATTAATGTAAAAAATATAGAAGGAAAAAAGACAGTAAAGTCACTATTCATTTTATTTCATGGTAAAGGTACTGTAATCAAGCACTAGTATAAACAAACTTCAATCGGAAGTTGAAGATTACCTAGTCTGCAGAAAGGGTGCCAGTCACATGTAGCAAACCTGGACAAAAGCTGGGGAGTTTACATTAAATGTAAAATTCTTGTCCTCTGAAGCCCAAGTGGGGGGTGTGCTCCCAGCTGCAGTAATGCGTAGTCTTTCTGTCAAGGACTGGGAGCATCTGGAGTACAGCTTTTATATCATATGCTGTGGATATGTCTGTGCTTGGTGTGATCGTACACCATGGATGTTGACCTTCACTATGCCAATGGCTGGAACTGTAAATGGGTTGATTCTTGGTAGCAGAGGTCTCTACCACCCCAGTTCTAAACTTCTCTTTATGCAATAATTGCAGTCCCCATTCTGCCTTTCTGGGGGAATTTAGTGACCCAGAGTGGAACCACTTAAATTGCATTTTATGCAGTAAATTTTTCGTTCTGTGATATTCTAATCCAGACAGAAGAAACCAACCTGCTGATCTGTGGATACCAGTGATGTCCTTCACCTGAGCTTGTTGTACTAAGACAAGCAGGGCAAAGCCGGGCCTTTTCTGTTGCCAACTTCAAGTCTAGTGAATTTCCATTCTGAAATATGTTAGAAGTTACTTATTAAAGACTTTCTACTTAATCATCAGTAAATTAATTTAATGTCTGAAGACTCATATGAATGGAGATTGTATTCATCTAATCTGGTTGATGGTTGGTGCCTCTGCCATCCAGCTTCCATTGGCATAAGGTTCTGATACACGACTGAAGATTACTCTGAGAGCTGATTGGACTTTAAATGGTGGTATCTCTCTAAAGCCTTCAGGCAAGGAGTTTGAATGGCTGCTTCTTTCCAATAGTGTCCAATTATTGATGCAAAGTACAATGGAGGAATCTGTGCCCAGGAAATTTTTTACATTACTCTTTCATTACCATGTTCAAAGAAAATGCTATCCCCTTCAGAGGTGACATACAGAAAATGGATTAATTTATCAAATGTCTCTCTACAAGAACACAGAATTTTGCCTCTGTAGGGGCATTTAATCTTATGCATCTTTCGCTTCTGAGGCTCCCAAAACAGCAGAGTTTAATTTCTGCAAATATATTCCCAAAGCAAAGATACGAAGAAAGATTTCTCATTAGAAAAATCCACATACTTATATTAATCTCAAAATATTGATATAAAGGTATCTGACAAATGTAGGCACAACATTATTTGTAGCAAGGCTCTGCTTTGGACATTGATTACTGCACATTAACTGCCAGTTTCTAAGCCAATAATGATGGGACATTTACAACATAAACTCAAGCAAGCCAGTCTGGAATTTAACTGATGGCTTTAAGGTAAACACTGTACAATAACAGATACGTGGAACAAAATATTAATTGATTATTTCTAGTGGAGTTATAGCTGGTGTTTCAGAGATGTTCACCTACATCACCTCTTTCCATAAGAGAGCTTTAAGTTATAGATCTTCTAACTCCATGTTTTTGTCTTAAATTAATGCAGAATTTCGGGCTTGCCCTGCTTTTTGCTTTTGGATACAATTCTTTGGGCACTAAATCAAAAATAACAGAGACTTTATAAAAGACATTTTCAGTTAACGCTTCTATCATTGCAAGCTTTTCTAATTTTGTAATATAAGTTCTGACTGATTATTTTATGCATCTATGCATACATATACAAAACCCATATACACGCACACATACACACATGACTTACTGCGTTAGAGATCTACTAGAATTTAACCTTTTGTTTAAGACAACCCAAATAAAAACATAACTACTTTCATTCTATTTGCAGGAAAACCAAAACTGAACACATGACCTTGTGATCCAATACGGAAAGCAAATAAAATAAATATGTTCTAAAATAGACTGGAAATCTTAACACAATTATCATTTCTGTGGTTTGGCTCCTGATTTTTTCACTGTTTCATGGTGACTTTGCTATTTTAACTGTATTGTATTGAGACAGAATTCTGGAGAAAACAGTTAAAAATCTAGATTAGTCTCTTTGAAGATTATTGTCACTTCCAGCTTAAAACAAAGATTTCTTCGAAGTTAATTTAAAATATACATTAAATTAGTAGCAAATGCATGTATTTCTGTTAGCAGTGAAATAGAATATTTTCCTTCACTGTCACGTTTAAGTAAACCTGTTCTGGAGAGCTTAAAGGTTTCTTCCTCATTAATATTACATATCATAGAATCATAGAATGGTTAGGGTTGTTCCAANTTTTTTATGTTGGGGGCCCCACATCTGAACACAATACTCCAGGTGGGGTCTCATGAGAGCAGAGCAGAGGGGGAGAATCACCTCCTTAGACCTGCTGCTAATGCTTCTTTTGATGCAGCCCAGGACATGGTTGGCTTTCTGGGCTGCAAGCGCACACTGCCGGCTCATGTTCAGCTTCTGATCAACCAACACCCTCAAGTCCTTCTTGAGTTGCAGCAATAGCTCTACTACTCTTGTACTTCGTCCATCACTGATGCTGGGCAACGTGTCATCCTCCTGCCTGTACAGGTCCATTGCACAAAAAATCAGCCTGGGAATTGGGTTGCATCTTGTTCCATTCAAGTTTATAAACCACTGAGTCTTCCTGAGTGGATTAATTTTTTTTAATATCCTAATGCTTCTTAGCAGGATCTGTTTAATGGGGGTCATCTTTAACAAAATGGAAAGTAAAATATGTCAAATATTAATTGCAGCTCACAGTTGCATTTTTCTCACAATTTTCTTTTCCCTAGAGACTCAGATATGATGATAATGAATAATCTTAAAAATAAAATGTACCAGTTTTATTTTTTATTCACAGGACTTTCCTTCTTTTATTCTAATTAGCCCTTCTCTAAAGCATCTAACTTGTAAAAAGGTATGAACATGAAGAATCAATAAGAGTCTTTCAAATAGTTTTTGCCATAGGTTATGAAAACTCTGGAGATACAGACACATAGCCATTTTTCTCCCTTTCCAAAACTGAAATAGGAACTTATTCTGCTGACTGCATGCATAGACATTGTTCTGAACAAATGAAATAAATATTATGTCCGGTGCACTCAACTCTGCATCCCTAATTGGAAAATGAACATGGATTGTCTTTTCTCTAAATAGATTAAGAAAAACTTCTTTTGAAACTAAAGCTTTTAATGCCAATTGCTGTAATTTCTATTCTCAAATTGATTTTACAATTTATTCATACAGATTATACATTTCTACTTTGAATCATTAAAGCTCTCTCTCTTTTTTGGTTTTGGGCTAAACAAACCAAAATATCCTAAAATAGAAGTGCATATCATCCACATCTATAAATTACATATATCAAAGATATATATCCATCCTACAGTTTATAATACATGGGCTTAAAAACGATTGTGTTCTTATCTGCTGGGTGGTCTTATTTTATGGAATTCACAATTACAAAATAAGTTGATTCCTCTAAACCTGATAGCTATATCTGAGAACATGATATCACTCTATAAAAATACAGTTTGAAGCTTGGAACACGCCAGCTTTTATACAGAAGAGAAACTAACAGTCAAAGTATCTGTCAAACGTAGGTTGGAAAAACTCTGTTGATTATAGAATTTTAGTGTGTGTGTATATATATATAAATGTACACATTTAACATATTTAGTATATATATGTCGTGTCAAACTTTGTTGGTTATAGAACCAGAGATCACAGAATGGTTTGGGTTGGAAGGGACCTTAGAGATCATCTAGTTCCAACCCCTCTGCCATGGGCAGGGACACCCTCCACTAGCCCAGGTTGCTCAAAGCCTCATCCAGCCTGGCCTTGAACACCTCCAGGGATGGGGCATCCACAGCTTCCCTGGACAACATGTTCCGGTGCCTCACCACCCTCTGAGTGAAAAATTTCTTCCTAATATCTAATCTAAATCTGCCTTCTTTTAGCTCATAACCCTTACCCCTTGTCCTCTCCCTGATAAAGAGTCCCTCCCCATCTCTCCTGTAGCCCCCTTCAGGTACTGGAAGGCTGCTATAAGGTCCCTCCAGAGCCTTCTCTTCTTGAGGCTGAACAATCACAACTCTCTCAGCCTGTCCTCACAGGGGAGGTGCTTCAGCCCTCTGATCATCTTTGTGGCCCTCCTCTGGACTTGCTACAACAGGTCCACGTCCTTCTTATGGATGTTGGGGATCCCAGAGCTCACCACTCATTCAGACATTGTTGACCGCACCTCTCTGAGTGCAACCATCCAGACAATTCTTTATCCAATGGGTGATCCATTCATCAAATCCATATTTTTCCATTTGGGCCACTAGGATGTCATGTGGGACAGTGTAAAATGCTTTGCAGAGGTCCAGTTAGATGACGTCAGTTGCTGTTCCTTTGTCCACTGATGTGAGCTTGACTAGAGAAAACATCTGTCAAAAAATGAGTTTTCATTCCCTTTTTTGAAACAGAAAGAATGATGTATAGTAAAGCCTGCTGAAGATGAACAATGCATCTCAGAAACCTCAGGGCCTCTGCAGGGATCAGAGTTGCTGAGATACCATCATGGCAGCTACCAGAGAAACTGTAAAAAGCAAATGTTTTTTTTATGGTAAGAAAAATCTCTTAGTCATACCAATGGACAAAAAGAGATAAAGATAACTTTCTCGTTCCAATGTGTTCATTTTTTAAATGAATTAGACTTTTCAATTGAATAAAGCTTTGGATTTTAAAGCATGAAGTATTTGACAGATATGTAAAATTAGTTCATTTTGTTTGCTTTGCATTTCAAAATCAACTTTCCTAACAGTTGTCGCACATAAATTCAAGTTAGTACTCTGTGCCTCCAAGACAGGAGTGCTGCAAAATCTCTGTCATACCACTGGAGATGAGTATCAACAGAACCAGATAAGTAGTTATTCTAAGACAAGGGACATAGTTGATGATCTGATGTATTTATTTCAGATGACTGTGGAATATTTTTCGTTTTGATGTGTGTGTATGTGTGGTGGTGCTGGGGTACTCTGCTGTTTTAGGATCAGTATTTTTGCAATTAACCAAAAAAAAAGAAAAAAACTGTTCAGAGGTTTGACTTTCTTTCCTGAAGTTAATAAATATTCTAAATAAGAATGTGTATTTTGGGGTGAAGGGTATAAAGAGGGGAGTGTTGAGCTAGCAAGAGAGATTAGAGGGGGAAAAAAAAAGGAAAAACAAATGGAAAAGTATTTCTTTCTCCACAGGCTGTTAGAGAAGCAGGGAATGATGGAGTGGGTGTTCAAGAAAAGCATCAAATTGGCAGAATAGAAGCTAATCAGGCAGGAAGGAGAAGATTATGGATGATTAGGGACCTAGACAAAAGCTGCTTATGTTGCTGGAGAAGGGGGCTAGAGAGCAGATGTGGCCTATAAATGGCCACTTCTTTAACCCTCCTATTTGACACAAAGCAGCAAGAATGTAGGTGCACTGGATAGGAGAGCAAGTCGCGATAGCGTGAGCGTGAAACGGTTGCGGGAGAGAAGGGAGCCAAGTGCTGCTGGAAGGAGTGGAGGTGGGGTTGCTCCAGGACCAGGTGGAGCTGGGAGCTGCTTTGAGCAGCAGTCTGCAAAACACAGCAGCTCTGGCTGAGCTGCCTGTCTTGCCTGGGGCAGAACCTGGTGACAACCTCTCTCTCTCTCTGACGCAGGAAATATGGGGGAGCCACAAATCTGGGAGGGAGATTCCTCCCTGTCCCATCCACTCTGCTAGCAGTGGGAGTAGCAAATCAGACTCCATGTCTCACACCATGCTTTTCTGCCTTGCTGCATGTTCAGCTTCTTTTCTTTTCTCAGAACAGCAGCAGCAGCGTCTGTCCCTGAGGCAGCAAAATTCAACTTTGCTTTGATCTGGGTCTTGCAGAATGAATGGATGGGGGGAAAAACAGATATGGGGAAAGATATCGAATGTGGAAGGGTTGAAAAAGGAGCTGCAAGACTGGAGACAGAATCATTGTCAAATGAGCAATAGCCCTACTTTGGGACTGAGAAGAAATGTACGCTTCTGGGGAACATTTTCACTCTCCTGGGCTAACTATTCCACTCTCTTCCTTAAATCCTTCAAATGCAAGTTTGACTGCGCTTCTTCCTTTGAAAGCTCAGAAGGAAATTGATAAATATATTCTACTACTCCTTTTATGATTCTGTATCAACCCCTGGAGTTAAATGTGTGGTTTCTAGTCAGTGTGTTGTGGGATCACAGTTATAGGCTGCTTGTCACAAAGGAATAGAAATTATTAAAAATTACAAGATACTGACATTTGTTTCTTGAACATTCTTTAAACAGATGAATCAATGGTGTTAATTTAATAATTAATTTTTTTGCTTTCTCACACCTCTTGTATCCTCATTGTAAGCAAGGTTAATTTTCTGCTGAAAAACCTGTTGTCTCATCCTTTCTCAACAAAATCAACCTAGGCTTAAAAATTTCAGTAGAACTTTATAGTTTTTAAGCTTTAGATCATGTTGAAAGTGAAGGCAAGAGCACATCTGTTGTGAGTGGGCACAAGTGAAAATAGTCATTCAACATTGAGCTATCAGCAAAAGAAATAAGGCAGGAGGTAAAGTCAAAAGTTTTCTACAGTTCACAATTCTGTTGTAAAGTCAAATGTTCATCTTTTTTTCTGAAATTATATGCTGCTTGTCTGCCTATTTAATGTAAGTTATGTTCCTGGCATGTTCCACATTTTTTCCCAGTAACTCCTCAAATTGTCATTTCCTTTGATCTTTTTATGGTATATCAGCAATATTACAATGAATCACAGTTCTCACCAATCATCTCACCTTTGGCTTGTGTTAAATAGCCTGCTTTCCCAAGTCTGAAAGTTATTTCATGTTCTTTTTTCTTTGCTTCTAATTCAACACACATTTTGTATAATTGCAGGGTAGAGTGATGATTACTCTCCAAAGAATTACAATCAAACTTGGCTTGTTAGTGTATAAAGCTCTGGCTGTTAATCACAATCATTTAAGCAGTAGCTTACCCTCACTAAAACACAGATGGCATGTTGTTAGCATTTCAAGCTACCCAACTCAGACATTGTTGATGTATCCCAGAGAGGACTTTGTTATGCTTTTCAATACTGCTTCTCTTCTGTAACGCTGAACAGTATCTGCTGGGTTTGATACCCTCTCAGACACTCAGGATGAACACATGAATACTGTACAGCTGTAACAGCTCATGTAAATAAAAATGCATAATTTTTTCCACTAAAAATGATGAATTTAACTGTACAATCCAGAATGAATACAAAAAGGAAGTTTATGAAAGAAAAAAGTATATAAGCAGCAGGTTGTCTTGATTAAAATTAAGAAGTTATGTGCATATCTGACTAAAGAAAATCTTGGCAAGCTTGATCAGTAATGGTAATTTGGGAGGGTCTCTCATTTGCTGACTGAGAGTCCTAAGGTCTGGTGATTTTCAGCAAGCCATAAAATAAATAGATAAGTATTTTTTTCAGTGCTACTGACCTAAATAAAATACCCAAACACTGTATATAAAACAGTAGAATAAATCAGTGTCAAACCCCTAAGCAAGGATTTTTAATAAGAATGATGAAATGCTTGATACAATATGACAATCCACTTTATAAAATCCTGTATTTCTTCTAAAAACATGTGCTTTGCAGAGGCTTGAACTGACTACATGCAGAAAAGTTGAATGCTTACACTATGGAAAAGGATTTTCTGAAAGGTCAGGACACAGTGATGCGAGAAAAAGATAGGAGACACACTAAGATTCTTGCGACTGCACAGAGTCAGTACATATTTGACTGTTGCCCTGTCTGCTTTCAGAAGCTCCATGTCAAGGAGAATATACTCCATGTCATATATAGCTGCTTTTCCACTTGCAATAGGCGTGTCATTTCTCTGTTGTGCTCAATGTTCATCTTGATTTCTTTGATCTGAAATGAGGGGTGATTTGAATATAATATTATTTCAATACAGCTACCTCACACAACTCAGTCAAAAGGCATGGCTTCTCTTAGCTCAGCAATCAGAGAGTTGAGTTTTAAGAAAAATTCTGACCTTCTTGCAACACGGGTTTCTGCATCAATCACCTTGAAATTGAGTTTATTTGTACAGTAGCAAGTTTAATGTCAAGTACTGAAATGAAAATTGAATTAATGTGTTGCTTTCATTAATTGACCTCCTTTAATTTTCAAATTTTACATGTTTGTTTAATCTTAATACCTTTTGATTTATTCATGAAATGTTGCTCTTCTGTGCTTTGTAATAATCTCTGCCTATTCAAGCATTTTCAATGTGATATTTTCTATCCCAAGTTTTTAATGAGATTTTTTTATGTATGTATTTTTTAAATAAAAATCACGGAGGTTTTTTTTTTTTCTGTATTCATTAACTGAATGTTAGAAACCATGCCTGGTTAGGAAAATCTCATCAATTTAAGGTTCCAGAATAGGTCACCGAGTGTCATTCCAATAAAAATGAAATTTGCATGCAATGCTTCATTTGCAAGGAGTGCTTGTTTATCTTCTCTGGTATTTATAACTGTGATCAAGCAACTGAAATAATCTGCATATTATGCAAACCAGTCCTTTTCCCAGGAAAGATTTCAGGCTTTTTATAGTAAGAAAAAAAAATAATGGAAAGGTTTGTTGTAAGATAGCTTGAGAAAAGAATTGGATCTTGTCACAAGAAATTTTTGTTACTGTCATTGCAGGTGACTAACCTATTTTGGGAAATTAAGGGTTCTGACACTATGGGTTACATCATAGAAATATTTTATTGCAAGTGTTCTTAGCAGCATGAGGGATTGCTCCATTTGCTTCCTGACTAATTGGATTATTGCCCGTTCTGCCAGTGTAACCACAAAGATGTCTAAAAGAATTGGAGCTTTAGAAAATGCAGATTTGACAATGAAATGAGTTCTTAGACAAAGAGAATTTCAGCAGGAAAGGTTAGATAAACTGGGAAAAGAAAGCTAACAGTACCTGTATCTTTACAGTCAAGAGCATGAAGATATTGAAGGAAGAAAAAGTTGTTTGTAGCAAATTGTTGAAAATCACTGTCTATAAACGTATAAAAGGCTCTTTTTAGTTTTGATTTGGGGACATCTTTTGAAAAAGCTTTTCCTAACAGGCAAAATTATTAGCTTTAGCTTTAGAAAAACAAAACCCACAGGCCTGTCTGAAGTAAGTAAACTGTTCCCAAATTAGATGTTTTGATCGGAATGTTTAGATGGTGTAAAGCATTTTGGGCAAGCTTTCTGAAATTGGGCTCCTTTTTTGTATAGTGCTTGCTGCAGAATCCTCTCTACATGAGAATTGTGAGTCATGGTGGCAAGTCTTACACAACAGAAGAAAATTTTGCAAAGGAACAGACCTTTACTAAGTAAAAAATACACTTTTTAACAAAATGCGCAGTTCACAGGGCTTTAATTACAACCTGGGAAAGAACAACCTTCTTCAACTGTAACTCTTAACAAATACTGAAAAACTCATTGTCGTTCGCTTTGTTTATCCATTTAGTCTCCCTGACTTCTCTATGGAGAGGGAGAGTCTCTCCAGAGAGCAATCTGGAGGCTAACAGGTCACTCCAAAGTACGTGGTTGGCAGATCAATGGCTGTCTATGTCATGAAACCATCTTTTTTCAAGATCTTTTACATGACTGAAAGCACAAATTGCACTTTGACAATAACAAACCGTAAAGTTATTGTCTGTCATTGTTGCACCATCTGCCATTCTTTCAACTGTTATAACCTCTGCTTGTGTCTTATCTGAAATGAGATCACAAGTTCTCCAAGGAAAGATCTGTGTCTTAAAATAACACTTGTACAGCAATTACCACTTTGGGGTGCTGAACTTTAATGGAGTTTTCTGATCTTGCCATAGCATAGCAAATAATGACCAAAGTATAGAAAATAGATCCAGAAGGGATTTTGAGACCATATAATCTGTACCTTGCCCTGAAACAAGGTTAAAATATATCTGTCAAAAATGATACTGGTGTATGTCCAACCCTAAAGACCTCCAGTGATGGAGATCCTACAGCCTTACAAGACAGTTTTATTCTCGGGCTTTAGTGTATATTTACATTGTCTTTACTATACACATTTTGCTACTGTTTTTACCTGCATTCCTTGCTATAATTTAACTTAGCATTTTTTGATATTTCCATCAGAGATATGGAGAGTACATTATTTCCTTTTAGAGCAGAAACTTTTTATGTATCTGAAGTCTGACCATCTTCCCACTTGGTGGTCTTCATTTGACTGTGAATCAAGTGCAAATAGCAAATAACAAAAATTCAATGCTAAAAAAGAAAATGCAAAAAAGCCTGTTAGGAGAGGTAAAGAAGACTGAGCTTGGCAGTATAATGATAGCAGATGAGACACAGAAATTCTCGTTCTGACCCAGCACACTCCAGAGCAACAAACTGTGTGGGTAATTGTTTCACTTGCTCAGCTACAAATGAAGGTGCCTGGCAGTGCGTTGTGGACTACAGAGGATATCGCAGGCCTGGTCTCAGGGGCTTTAGAACTAATGTGGATGTTTCCACTTCATTACTTTCAATGGACCACAGTCTTATCTGTCTGCATTAATGAATGGTTACCCCTCTGGAAGACATGCTACCAGTTATATTCTAATGATGACATAATTAGAAAGCAGAAATAGATCTTGATGATAGGACTGCCTGTAGCCGTGACCCACGGGCTCCTTGGTTTGACTGTGCACAAATCCAGGATTACTGAAGTATGGAAAGATAAACCGTATGGTGTTAGAGAAAGTGTCAGAGTGATAAAAATGATTTTTTTATTCACTCTTGTGTTGCAGTTTTGGAAGGAATACAAATTTTTGGATGCTGATATTTCAACAGCATTTTCATTTTAAGATGATGCCTGGGATGTAGGTTGGAGATCAGTACAGCAAGCTGTGTCAGTAGCTCTAGCATTAGAAATATTTCCTTGAGTTATTCCAAATTATATTTAAAAGATAAATTATGTTAAAATATCTTAATAGCAGAAAAATAATGAATTATAGTATAGTATGAAGAAGAATGAGTGGATTTTTCTGGAAGTGAACTTATGAATAGAAAGCCAACATCTCTATACAGTAAAACAGAGCTGAAAGCATGCTTAGTTTGCGTAGGGCTTACCTATAAGCATCAGAATAATGCTGTGATTGACAGAACAAATCAGATAACAGGAGTAATACATGAAATTTCTTCTACACTGGCTGTTAAGAATTTGGCTAGCAAGAAAGCAGTGGTACAGACCATGCCATTTCTCCTGTCTTTTTGTTTGCATGGCTGTGCCAACCTGCTTGCAGTCATTGCTGTTTGCAAAAAGCCCCGAAATTGAGAAAATGTACCCAGTGCAATGTCAAACTTTGAGACTCAAATGCCTTGCTGTGTGGTATCATCTTTCATATGTAGCAGACCATAATTCATAAATTATCTTAGATTTATATGTCCATATTCTAGTTCTCTTTGATGCCATAATCCAACACTAATTCAACTGACACCATGGGAAGTCTAAAATACGCTAATTCAGTAAACTAGCCAGGTCTTCAATTCTGAGGTTATTTTTTGTTATTCTTTCTATTATGGCAACAAGCTTTATATATTTGTAGCTAGATGTGTTTGAAACAAGTTAGTCTTCCTTCTTTGACTTTTCTGCTCTATATGGGACTAAGTGGACTGTATTTCTCCAATCTTCATGAGTGCCAGGAACCAAAAAATTGAGCTGCTTATGCAAGAAAAAGTCTTAAAATACATTATCCAGAATAATTAGCTACTTGTATAATTATGGTTAAATGAGATCTAAGTGGCTGTTTAAAAGTAAGCAACAGAAGGTTTATACCAGAAGTAGCCTAATAAAAACAGCACAGAACAGAATGTTATACCGAATTGCCAGTTCTTTTCAGATTCATGTGTAAACTAGCTGTCCTGACTAGCTATCCCATTTGCTACAAATAACATATTCACTTTGAATATGAAGTTTTTATTTTCACATTTATTGATCCAATACCTTTGGTTGAATAATGTCAGTAGAATAAATGTAACTATTTAATCTCTGTCTTTATTGTTACAAGTTGTCAATGTCAGTGCTTTTTGTTGTGATCTCTGTGTTCACATATGATACAGAACTGTTCAAATTACTTATTCCAGTTTGTGAATTACTGTGGAAGTCCTTCCTCTGCAACTTGAAGTTTGCTGTTTGCAACTGACTATTTGCTTTTGAATTGGTTACTGTAGTCACATCATGTTGTGTTTGCTGCTGACTAACCCCCAGATCCCTGAGCAATTTCTGAGCAGGGTGCTGTACATTGCCAGCTCAGATCCTCAGACCAGTGCACATTCATACGTATATTTAAGAAGTTTTTTTGGTAGATAATGATCACAAAAAGACAATTGTTTTTCACTCAGTTTTGAAAAAGCAAAATAATATTAATTCATCTTTATGAAAGAACAACTTATTTTTGTAAATTTTGTGAAATTCTAGGATGTCATTATGTCATGGCTGGTGTGTATTTTCCGTTACCATACTTGTGCATACTGTCGCAGGAACTGATATGTTTTATCCAAAGAAATATTCTTTCACCTTCCTTTTATCCTCCACTACCCAGCCTCAGTTCTTAGACTTAAGTAACTTAGCTAAATCCTGCATCTTGTACCCAGTGTAAATACTGTCATACTCCATGGTCCAATTGAAATAACAAGGATTACTTGTGCAGGAAGCTTTGATTCAGCTTGACGGAACATATCAGAACCGATCTCCTGTTTTTTGAGAAAGGCAAATTCATCTATAGATGCACCAGATCTAGTGATAGCCTATAGCTACTTGCAGGTAGAATTTGCTTCTTGCAATATCCATTTGGGCATTCAACCTCAGACTGAAGCTGTGTTTAAAGTAGAGGAGGGTGGTATTGCCATCACCCAGGATAAGTGATTCAAGCACTGTTCTGGCATTAAATGGCCCACAGGTTGAAAAAAAGACTAGAAACTGGATCTCTTGAAAGAGGGCTTTAATCCACCCTCGGTTGCTCAAAGGACTGGTGACACCAGCAATATCATGTCAGCTGGTTTCAGTCGTTGTCCCATTGCAGTTTTGCTCTGGTCATGGCATGAGATAGATAGGCACCCATCTCCCCAGAGCAGGAAATCCTGGCAGGTCTAGGAGATTATTTGTTTTGTGACTGTATAGCTGTGGTTTTGTAACTTGTCTCACCTCTTCTTTATAAAAGCATAACCACTCTTCTATAGATTTGCATGTACCATTCTGTTTACTATATACGTCTGTGTGTGTGTGTGTTTTCATTATTTCACTTTTTTAACACTCAAAAAAACAAATTTTTTCTATTTCTTCAATTTTTTCTGATCTAAACAATGAAGCTGGGAGGGGAATTTTGTTCTTTTCCTTTTGGAGTATAAAATTAACACAGATGAAAAGCAAAGTAAGGACTTTTTGTCATGACTTCTATGATTTTGAGGAATACCTAAGCAGTCTTGGATTTGCCATCAAGATATGTATATGTAAATTTGGCATAATTTAGATACAGAAGTAAAAGCATATTAAGAATAATAAGTCCAAGACGGCCTTTGACCACCACGTCTCCCACCAGTCCTTCTCTGTTTGTGAACAGCAGGTCGAGCAAGGCTCCTCCCTTGGTAGGCTCGCTTACCATCTGTGTCAGGAAGTTATCTTCTACGCACTCCAAGAATCTCCTAGACTGTTAGACTGTTTCTTTTCTGCTGTGTTGTATTTCCAGCAGATGTCTGGCAAGTTGAATTCTTGTAATAAGCTGATGTCTTATGAATGCAACAGATGTAAAAGGTGTATTGTCAATTATTCTCTGATTGTGCTTTACTTCTGTTGGCCATTCTGAGAAGAATAAAATCTAGAGTTGGATATGGTTTTTGTATGTTTTAAACAATTATTTCTGTAGTTTGTTTCTCTTTCAATGATGCAACTGATAGAAGCTGGAGTCCAGAGCACAAAGTAAGGATGCTTTTTTCAGGAGAAAGGAATTTTGAGTAATATCAAGATTTGAGAGAACTTATTTAGGGCCTATATTAAAAAAAAATCACACCTAGATGTTTGTAAAACATCTACCTCTAAGGCAAATTTTTTTTATGATATTTTCATGAACACATCCTTCTTCCCAACACACTGACAAACAATATCTTAAGAGTATCTTTCCAGAGCAGTCTCATTTTACAGTGATATAAACTAAAATTAAAACATAAACTAAAAGTATTTCAGGGACACTGATTTATATGTGCTGGCCAGATTTCTAGTACGTGTTTTGATTTATTTCTTTGTAGGATAGGTAGGAACACAGAAGGACTTATAAACTGAGCTTCTGAAAGGAATCTCAGGTAGATTTAGGTAGATAAATGAAGATTAAGAACAATTATTTTACTATGTAACTTGATTCCCCAAATCTTCAACTTGCCACAGTGCAGGTCTTCTGTCCTCTGTGAAAGTCTTCAAAAAACCAGTCTTCAAAAAGGGCAAGAAGGAGGACCCGGGTAACTATAGACCGGTCAGCCTCACCTCCATCCCTGGAAAGGTGATGGAACAACTTATTCTTGATGCTCTCTCTAGGCATATCAGGGATAAGAAGGTCATTAGAGACAGTCAACATGGCTTCACCAAGGGGAAG